>QZGG01001865.1:0-51643 GCA_006409495.1 Sedum album
ATCTGTATGCTGCGTCGTCAGGCTCGCGTGACAGCTTGCGCGCACGTCTTCGCCGGAATTAAGCTCTGCGCCGTCAGCTCTCTCTCTCTCTCTCTGTGATCTCCATAAGCTTTATTTATAGTCCTTGCCTTCTAGGGTTTCCACGAATATTTAGGCAAGGATATCTGAGGGAAATCATCTTATCTCTAAAAATCAGCTTAGGAAACCTTAAATCTCCAAAAACCGATTAGAAATATCTTTAGCGCGTGATGACGTCATCGTTCCGAATATCTCGCTGTCTGCTGACGTCACCGTTTTGCTGTCTTCTGCGCGACCTTCACTCGCGCGCCATGTTGCTCGCGCGCCAGTGACCATTCGTTGATTGTCTTTGCCTTGTTATCTTTTTGCACGAGATTCAGCCTTCCTTGTTGTGTTTTTGTTCTAACTCTTCTTTAAGACCTGAAATACAAACTACACAAAAGCGTAATCTTATACCATAATATGTTAGAATAAAAGCAGTGTAAAGGACATAAAATAGCATACAACTGCACTCTATCAAATCCCCCACACTTACTCTTGTTCGTCCCTGAACAAGTCAGCTTCCTTACCTCTTGTGTACTGCACGCGTGAATGTTGGACTTACTGCACCACACATGCGCGCCACTCTCACAACCTGCGCAATTGTGACTCTACAACACTAAACTGATTACAGTAATTGATTCTAACCTTGTGTTACCTCTCTTGTGGAATGCAAATCAATTTGGATGATTGGGAGATAGTCCTGCTTAAGCACCGGTCACCGAATTCTTCTTGATTCGCGATTGCATGGTTATTCGTATCCGCTTTCTTTGGTACGTGATTGATCCGCGTCTTAGGGTTTTCTGAGCTCTACGTCTTTGACGCTTTACTGTTTGTTTCTCGGACATATTGATAAACTCTGTTGCACGATTCTTCTTTTCATTGTTTCGGCCTTGTATGCTTTCACTTTGAATTGAATACTCTGCTTTCTGGTCCGGATCCTTATTTTTCCCTAGAACGGCTTCCAATCACGGCCTTCGGATAACAGCTATGGAACCACGCCCCGCTCTCGCTTCTGATAAGTCGCGCGCAAGTCAGGTCACGCGTTTGCAACCGCGCGCCCCTTCCTGAGCAACTAACTTCCACGAAGACGGTCTGTTTTTCCGTCTCGTCACGCTGGTAGGGTTTCGCCTTTGGCATCTGCGTGACTGAGCTTGCTCTTTGTCCTTTGACCGCGAAGTACCAACCTCCACGAATACTCATAACCATGCAACCGATCCTCAAACTTCGTTCGATCGACTGCTTCTCTAGGACGTTTCTATCAACTCCACATCCCTCGTTATTCCACTCAAGAGATACACAAAATTCGAAAAAATTACCAAAAATCAGAATATGTCATATAAGCACAAATTACCTCAGGTGCGCGAGTACGCACACAGGTTGCGCACGCCAATGCTTCTCGCGCGCAGATACCTCTTGAGATGTGTTCAACTATCGGTTTGGTTTGTTTTAAACTAAAACGAAAAATTTATCCTAAAAAAACGAAAAAATTAATGAAAATTCCTACTCCTAAGATAAAATACTACTGCCCCCCCACACTTAAACAAAAACGTGTCCTCACGTTATGCATAAGTAAAAAAGAAAGCAATAGCAATGCACGGGTTACCTCCCGGAAGTGCCTTGGTTTTAACGTCGCTGGCTCGACAGTACCTGATTTGGTCAGTGCCGTGGTATTTTCTCAATGTCCGCGCGACCTCTTGTACGCGTCTTCTGGCGCGCGTGGTTTGTGGTGCGTGCGTCTGCTAGATCTCGTGCAGCTTCTCCTAACTCACCTGGTGATAAGAGGTCGAATTCCTGTACTGGTGGAACAGGGCCCGAGAGATACTTCTTAATGCGCTGGCCGTTTACCTTGAAGCGATGATGATCTTTCTCATCCTCGAGCTCTACGGCTCCATGTGGAAAGATTTTTGTGATTGTAAATGGTCCAGTCCACCTGCTTCGCAATTTCCCTGGCATGATCTTTAATCTAGATGAGAATAACAGCACTTTATCACCAATATTAAAAGAACGTCGAAGAATAAACTTATCGTGATATATCTTGGTGCGCAGCTTGTAGTCACGCGTGCTGTCATAGGCGTCTGCACGCAACTCATCCAGCTCGTTTAAGTCCAACATCCGTTCACGCCCTGCGCTATCCAGGTCTAGATTGCACGCACGCAATGCCCAGTAAGCCTTATGCTCCACTTCTACCGGGAGGTGACAAGCTTTCCCGAAAACCAACCGGAATGGTGAAGTTCCAATTGGTGTTTTGAAAGCCGTCCTGTACGCCCATAGCGCATCATCCAGCCTGAGGCTCCAATCCTTGCGTGTCGGTTTAACCATCTTCTCAAGTATTCGTTTGATTTCTCTGTTTGAGATTTCAGCTTGACCGTTTGTCTGTGGATGATATGCCGTGGATATCCTATGCTGAACTCCGTAAT
Source organism: Sedum album (assembly GCA_006409495.1). NCBI lineage: Eukaryota > Viridiplantae > Streptophyta > Magnoliopsida > Saxifragales > Crassulaceae > Sedum > Sedum album. The sequence goes on from QZGG01001865.1 coordinate 2,478, forward strand.
GTTTGAGTACCTGTGCCATCATTCTGTTACAAAAATGAGTTCCCTGGTCACTGATCAGTGCCTTGGGTACACCATAACGGCAGAAAACGTTAGTGCGCAAAAAATCAGTAACAGTTTTAGCATCATCTTTTCTTGTAGCTTTAGCTTCAACCCATTTAGACACATAATCCACTGCTACAAGAATGTACTCAAATCCAAAGGAAGGGAAAGGGTCCCATGAAATCTATTCCCCAGATCAAATACCTCGTCCACCATGATGGGCGTCTGTGGCATCTCGTTGCGCGCCGATATATTACCTGCGCGCTGACATCTATCGCAACTTTTGCAGTGCGCGTAAGAGTCCCTGAACACGTGGGCCAATAAAAACCAGAATCTAGGATTTTTCTACTTGTTCGTTTCGGGCCGAAATGGCCTCCACAAGCGTGTTCATGACAAAAGGTTAGAACTGAGTCTATTTCATGATCTGGGACGCAGCGTCTAAGTATCTGATCCGGGCCTATTCTAAACAGGTACGGATCATCCCATAAATACATTCTAGCGTCATGTTTTAATCGTAATTGCTGCGGTTTATTGAAAGAAGGGGGAAACGTACCAGTGACCAGGTAATTCACGATGTGAGCGTACCATGGGGCCTTACCTTGTATCGTCATTATATGCTCGTCGGGGAAAGTTTCCGTTATATGCCCTTGTTCCTCGTCCCTGACTATTCGACTAAGATGATCTGCTACTGTGTTATCCGAGCCCTTTTTGTCCTTGATCTCAATGTTAAATTCCTGCAAAAGCAATAACCAACGCATGAGCCTCGGCTTAGTTTCTTTCTTGGACAATAAACCTCAGTGCTGCGTGATCCGTGAATATGATGACTTTGGCCCCTAATATGTATGCACGAAATTTCTCCAGGGCAAACACAATGGCGAGTAACTCTTTCTCCGTGGTGGTGTAATTCCGCTGCGCTGGATCCAGTGTGCGCGAGGCATAGTAGATGGCGTGTGGTTTCTTATCCTTGCGCTGGCCCAGTACTGCGCCCACAGCATAATCGCTTGCGTCACACATCAATTCGAATGGTATGCTCCAGTCTGGCGCCTGTAGTACTGGCGCGCTAGTCAGCGCGCGCTTCAGTGAATCAAACGCTGCGCGACAGGCATCTGTAAAATCAAACACTACATCCTTTTGCAGGAGGTTAGACAATGGGGTAGATATTTTAGAAAAATCTTGAATGAAGCGTCTGTAGAATCCAGCATGCCCTAAAAAAGATTTGATCTCTCTAACATTAGTGGGGTATGGCAGGCTAGTAATAAGATCGATTTTTGCTTTGTCTACCTTTAACCCTTCTCTAGAGACAATATGACCTAGTACTACTCCATGCGTGACCATAAAGTGACACTTTTCATAATTCAAGACCAGGTTCTTAGATACGCAACGTTTCAAGACTTTATCTAAATTATCCAGACATTCATCAAACGTGTTCCCATGCACAGTAAAGTCGTCCATAAACACCTCAATGCATGAACCCAACATGTCCGAAAATATGCTCATTACTAACCTCTGAAACGTACCTGGCGCGTTGCATAATCCAAAAGACATGCGCCGGAAGGCAAACGTACCGAAGGGGCATGTGAACGTCGTCTTTTCTTGGTCTTCCGCAGCTATGGGAATCTGATTGTAACCTGAGAATCCATCCAAGAAACAGTAATGTGGTTTACCTGCCAATCGGTCAAGCATCTGATCTATAAAAGGCAAGGGAAAGTGATCCTTGCGCGTCACTGCGTTCAGCTTCCGGTAGTCTATGCACATGCGCCAACCAGTCTGTATCCTCTTTGGCACTAGTTCTCCTGCTCGTTTTTCTCCACTGTGATTCCACCCTTTTTTGGGACAACATGTATCGGGCTTACCCACTTACTATCAGAGATGGGATAAATGATTCCAGCGTCTAGCAGCTTGATGATTTCTTTTGTACTACCTCCATCATAATCGGGTTAAGTCTTCGTTGGGCATCCCTGCATGGTTTGGCTCCATCTTCCAACAGAATTCGATGCATGCATACGTCTGGGCTGATCCCGCGCAAGTCATCTAATGTCCATCCGAGCGCACCCTTGTTGTTGCGCAAGACTTCTATTAGACGTGCTTCCTGCGCAGGTTCTAACTGATTCTTTATAATCACCGGCTTGGTCTCTTTATCGTCCAAAAAACATACTTCAGGTGCTCTGGGAGTTGCTTCAGTGAGATCTTCGATTCCTGTATGTTACGAGAGACAGCCGTGTCAGTAACACATGATTCAGTACTAGAAACAAGATACCTCAGGTCGGCAGCTTTGGTGTTCTCTTCTGCTTCGTGCGCTTCTGGTAGTGCGCCAGTTACCTGACGCGCCTGTTCTTCTTCCACCGCCTCATCGATAATATCCAGTGCGTTAATCGTGGAATCATCATGTGGAAACTGCATGCCCTTGAATATATTGAAGTGTATGACCTCATTATCAACTTCCATTGAAAGCGTCCCTTTCCACGTCGATTCTTGTTCGTGCGGTCATCAAGAAGGGTCGGCCGAGCAATACTTGAGCAGTGTCGGCAGCTACGTTTCCTTCCATCTCTAGCACATAAAAATCTGCTGGAAACACCAATTCTCCTACCCTCACAAGCACATCTTCGACCATGCCTACTGGTTGCTTGCATGACCTATCCGCTAGCTGGATTGTCAACCCTGCAGGCTTAAGTGGTCCAATGCGTAGGGATGTGTATAAAGAATGAGGTAGAACATTTATAGATGCCCCTAAGTCTATCATGCAGTTATCCACTTCAGAGTTACCTATAGTACATGAGATAGTGAACGTACCTGGATCCTTGCATTTAGGTGGTACCTTGTGTTGCACTATCGCTGAGGCGTTTGCGTTCAGCTGCACTTGCTCTTGCTGTCCACCTTTTCTTCTTTTGTTGGTGCATAGATCTTTTAGAAACTTTGCATACCTCGGGATTTGTTTCAGTGCATCTATAAGCGGGATGTTGATTTCTACTTTGCTGAACAGATCATACAGTTCCTGATCTAGCTCGGTCTTCTTTGGCTTAGTTCTCTGAGTAGGGAAAGGAAGTGGTAGTTTGTTGTTAGACTGACCATCCGTCTCTGCAACTGGTGCGCTTGCCTCGGGTGCTGAGTCCGTATTCTGCGCGTGTGTGCTTTTCTTTGCGCGAGTTGTCTCTGGCGCAGTCGATATTTCCTTCCCTGACCTTAATAGCACCGCGTTAACACCATTCTGCAATCTGGCTTGAGCTGCCTTCCTGTGGTTTGTGATCTCAGTTACGGTCTCGGAAATTTGTGACAGCTGACTCTCGATTAAGGTAAAACGTTTTTCGTTCTGCTCTTGGTTTCTGCTTACTGTCTCTGCCAACTGTCCCACTATTTCTTCTAATGATTTCTTGGGAGGCTTGAGCATTCTGCGTTTGTCCTTCAGTGCGTCGTGTGGTGGGTTATAGGAAGCTGGCGCGTAAGGTCGTGCGCCAGTGGTGCATTAGGTTGCGCGCGCCAGTCAGCGCGCGGCCTCTGAAAATTCTGATCGTTCTTCCAACTAAACCCATTCTCTGCCAATCCAATCTAGGCTGTCCTTGCCTAGCTTGTCCATTGTTCCATCCTCCTACTGCATTAACATCTGCGTGTTCTTCGAATAGGGAGGGGCATGCGTCAGTAAGATGGTCTGTGGCGTGACAGAATTCACACGCTCTTGTCTCGATGCTTTGTTTCGTCATTAGCTTCTGCATCATATCCTTCAATTCCTTGATCTCTCCGGTCACGTCTACTTGATGCAGTGCTCTGGCGCGGTTATTCTCTAGTGACACTTGATATCTAACTTGGTCAGCCGTGTCCTCTATTAATTTCCATACATCCTCCGGATACATGTTCCTCACGTTGCCTCCTGCGCAAGCATTCAACAACCTGAGCTCCATCTCAGTAAGTCCGTTGAGGAAGTTCTCTATCAACACATGTTGCGGGAGTCCATGATTGTAGCAGTTCGCTTCAAGTTCCCTGAACCGCTCGTAATACTCTGATAATGATTCCCCATGCAACTGTTTCGGCGCAGCTAACTCCCGACGCAGCAGTGACACTTTGGCCGCGGGATAAAACTTGTCTAGAAATCGTTCTTGTAATTCGGGCCATGTCCTTATTGAACCCGGCGCTAGTCCCATCAACCATTGTCGAGCTGAATCACATAGTGAAAACGGGAAGGCTCTAAGCTTCAACAACTGGGTCCTCATTCCCATTCCTCATATTCTCACAAATGGCTGCGAATTCTCGTACATGTTTTACTGGATTCTCACTAGCCATACCATGGAATTTTGGTATGTAGTGAACAAGCTGAGTCCGCAGTTCGAAGTGTCCATCTGGAGGCAGTACTATGCACCATGGTTGATTCACAGCTTGAGGAGCAGACATCTCCTTGATGGTGCGTCGCGCCACTGGTTGAGCAGGTACGCGCGCGCAGGAGGTGGCGCGCGTCTATCCATGTTGTCATTCAACTGATTATCATTTCTGGGTAGTTCAACGTCCATTCTGAACTCTAAGTCTCTGCGTACTTCTCTTCTGATTGCCTCGAGTTCAGCTGGGTTCAGGCGTGCAAAAAGTTGTCAGCGTTACGCGCTGGTGCGTCTGGAGTTCCTGCTCGTCTGCCGATGACACTATTCTCACCAAAATCTTCCATGCAAAAACAACAACTAAATTAAACGTAACTAATATTTTTTGGATTTTTTATAAGAAACAAAAAGTAATTAACAAAAGAAAAGAAAAGAAAACTTCTCTAGCGCGTCCCCGGCAACGGCGCCAAAATTTGACGAGCACGTCGTTGAGTGCTGCAAATTTGTCCCGACTCTCCTTACTAGTATAGTATTGGCAAGCTGGGGTCGAATCCACAGGGAACGGTGGAAGTCTCTTTTCAACTACAAAACTAAAGAATTGGGGTTGTGCGTGAGAACAATTAAAAGAAAGAAAAACTGTTGCGCAAGTACAACTGGCGCACACACAGACAGCAAGTATGATAGACGCAAATAAATATGCAAGAGATGAATCCGGTTCAGATTCTTCACTATGAACTCTATGTTTTATCCTCGGTCACTAAAGCACATGATTAATTGTCCACGTAGATTAAGGTCCTGTCACAGCTTAATAACTACACATACATTCCGGTCAAGGTTTGTATGATATTATTACTCAATCTAGTCTAGTCAATAACGAATCCGGTCAAGGTAGTTACTGCCTATTCTAGTGTTACTCCTATCATTCACAGTCACGTACTTCTGATAGTTTAACTATAGATACTAGATTGTACAACTAAGTCTGCGGTGCAAGGCTTCGCTTAATTGTCTAACCTAATTATCATGCAATGGAGTGCGGAATAATAATACTAAACTTAATCATGCAAATTAAGAACAAGACCTCAAAAACATATTATTCATAGATTCAAATCCAAACCGAAATCAGTAAGTTAGCTAGACATACTGATCGAATACATCTCAAGAATAATTATAAACAACTAAAATAACAAGACAAATCTGAATTCTGCGTCGTCAGGCTCGCGTGACAGCTTGCGCGCACGTCTTCGCCGGAATTAAGCTCTGCGCCGTCAGCTCTCTCTAAGTGTCTCTCTGAGATTTCCATAAGGCTTTGTATTTATAGTCCTTGCCTTCTAGGGTTTCCACGAATATTTAGGCAAGGATATCTGTAGGAAATCATCTCTATCTCTAAAAATCAGCTTAGGAAACCTTAAATCTCCAAAAACCGAACTTAGAAATATTCTCGCGCGTGATGACGTCATCGTTCCGAATATCTCGCTATCTGCTGACGTCACCGTTTTGCTGTCTTCTGCGCGACCTTCACTCGCGCGCCACGTTGCTCGCGCGCCAGTGACCATTCGTTGATTGTCTTTGCCTTGTTATCTTTTTGCACGAGATTCGCCTCTTGTTGTGTTTTGTTCTAACTCTTCTTTAAGACCTGAAATACAAAACTACACACAAAAGCGTAATCTTATACCATAATATGTTAGAATAAAAGCAGTGTAAAGGACATAAAATAGCGTACAACTGCACTCTATCAAGCATTATGACATTTATCAGGTGCTTGAACATGGTCCTTTCTCTTTTTTGATTTAACGACAACATCTTCGACATAGCATTTTATATTCTTGTGCATCATATCTTCAAAGATCTTCTGCATGGCACGTTGGTAAGTGGCACACGCATTTTTCAAAACCGAAAGCCATGACTTTATAACAGAATATTCCTTTAGGGGTGTGAAATGCTGTAGCTTCTTGATCTTCAGGCGCCATGTGTATTTGGTTTATATCCAGCAGTACAATCCATAAAAGAAAAGAGCTTCATGTCCAGTCGTTGCATCAATCATGAGTTCTGTGACAGGTAAAGGAAGTCGTCTTTCGGGCATGCATCATTGAGGTCTCGAAAATCAACACATATACGCAATTGTCCATTTTTTTCTTTCTTACTGGAACGATATTAGCTATCCAGGTTGGATATTTAACTTCACACGAATAAAGTTAGCGTCAATGAGTTTTGTTGACTTCCTTTTTCGATCTTGGGTACTAGCTCCGGTCTGAAGCGTCGTTGAGATTGTTTCTTAGGATTTACCCCCTTTCTGATTGCTAGGCGATGTAGTGCAACCTTTGGACTGAGTCCTGGCATCTCTGTATAGTTCCAAGCAAAAACATCTTTATATTCTAATAATAACTAATTGTACTCTTCCTCTTCTTCACTAGTCAAAAGTGCACTAATGTAGATTGGGCGAGGTTCTTCTAACGTTCCAAGGTTTAATTCCTTCAAATCGTCTACTGTTGATTGTCCCCATCTTCGAATGTTTTTGGAGCTTGATCGTCTACTTTCCTCATCAATGTTAGACTTCTTCTACAGTAATGTGATAAGATATGACTTCATCATCCGCCAAGTTTTCTTGCTGATCTCCTGATTCTGGTGGAGCTCCCAAACGTTTGAAAGCCAAGCTCCTCAACCGCTTTGTTACTGGTTGTTTTACAGTAGTCGACGATTCTGCATTGTTTCTTTTGTTTCTGTCACCTAGCCTGCTGAATACTGTGGAATCACCTCGCCGCTCTGTTGGCATGTGTAATCTGTCAAATACGCTAGGTCTTGCTGCTGTGATAGGTGGACTGATTCTATCAAATATGGAAGCTGCGGGTGCGTTAGATTGCTCTTCGTAATCTTCCTCAACGTCCTCAGGTGCAATATATAGTGCAGAGGATGTATTTCTCCTATGTCGGGCAGAAATCTTCACTGGTGCTGGAGTTTGGTAACCTAATCCAACATGTTTTTGAGATATTCCACGCATTTGGTCAAGATTATAGGGATGCGGCTTGATTACGTTTCCGAGTGGGGCTGGCTTTTTAAAATCGTACCCCGACTTTTCCATCAGTTTGTACGCTTTTGGGTCAAACCTTCCACTTAAATTAGTTAGTCCTTCAGATGGTTCGTAAGATGAGAAAACAAAACCTGTCGGAGGAGGTTTGGTGATTGTTGTTTGATTTGCACTGTGAAGAGGGACCACAACTTTCGCGATCCATTCTTGCCTTACCGAGTTACTGACCCTGTCTTTCTTTGCGCACGTTGTCAAGTCCTTGTATTCTGCAAAAGGACTTTCTCCTTCTTTACGCTGAGATTTTTGGTATATAGCGTAAAACTGGAATAGTGGGTTGGGCTTTAACTCATGCTTGATAGTGGATGGACCAGCACAAAGGTTGATATTAGTCTCCGGCTGACGTTCTTTTCTATCGCTTGTTTGACTGTCGTTTGGAGATCTAATCGTATCAAGGTTGCACTTTTCTTTATTACTCCCTCTACCAGTTGAAGAGACGGTGGATGGTAGTAACTCGCTTGATGTGGAATTTTTCCTCGAAGAATTTAGCATCAGCAAAGAATGCATCGGCTTTAGTAAATGGTTTAACATCTCCATCTATCTTCTTTTCACCTCCGCGATATTACTTCATGCATTTGATGTAAAGTCGATGCGACAACACCGTTCTCGTGTTTCCATGGACGACCAAGTAATAACTTAAATGAAGTTTTCCCTTCTATGACATGGAATAGTGTGTCAGAAGACAAATCTCCAATAGTAAGGTTTACACGAATCATGCCAATAGCACGCTCACACTCAGATTAAAGCCATGAATTATTGTTCGGCTGTTGGAAAGTTCATCAATCGTGATTCCCAGCTCATGCATAGTTTGCTTTGGCATGAGATTTACCCCCGAGCTCCATCTACTAAAATTCGACTGACCATTTGTTCTCGTATGTACCCTGAAACATACAACGGTCTATTGTGAGGTTTGGAACCTAGCAGAAGATCCTCATCAGAGAATGTTATAGCTGTGTTACAATGAAACACATTTTGTTGAGCTTTCTGACAACTCCCCAATTTTTTTCCATCATCTCCTCTAGGAACGTTGGATTTAGCAATGCATGGGCTATTTGTTTCCGCTTCTCTTCTAGGAACATTGGATTTAGCAATGCATGGGCCATTTGTTTCCGCTTCTCTTCAGGTAAGCTAAAAAAATGTTTCCATCCATGTTTGGAGAGAGTATCTTGAACATCACTAAGATTTTGATGATTATCTTGTGATGGCTAAATTGCAACAACATCCTTGACTGGTTCTGCCTCAGCATTTAATTCCTTGCTTTCTTCGCGTGTCATTGATGATGCTACATTGACAGCAACCTTATCAAAATATCCTTCGGGGAAGAAATCTCCTAAGGTGATAGTAGTTAGTGGATCTTGTTTCAAAAGATCTACAGGTTCTACACGTGGCTTTATCATCTTCTTTGGTTTTTTCTTCCCTTTAGGTAGTCTTGGCCTCCTCTTTGTATTTTGCTTTCTTCTACGGAGAATTGGCTGTGGTTGTGGTTTTATTTGCTTCTTTATTTTCCGTCTTGTTACAACTGTCCATCCTTCGTTATCGTCATCCAAATGCAGCACTCTGTAGTGTAACTTTCTGAATCAGCTTCAACGGTTTTTGAAAACATACTGTTGTTGGCTTGAAGCTACCAAATTGAATATTGCATTCATACTTCTCATCCGATTCACAACATATTGTTGCTGCAGCATGGTTAATTTCTACGGCTTCGTCGGTGTCTAAAAGGATCTTTCCCTCATTAGCCAATCTCATGATCAATTCCTTCAGCGTTATACAATCTTTCGATACTATAACTGACTAATCGATGATAACGACAATATTTTGGGTTGTTGGTTAGATTGGCTTCTTCGGGACGTTTCGACTCCGGTAGTTGTATTATTTTCTTTTCTAACAAATCGTCTAACATACCAGCCAAGTCAGAATCTGGGAATGGGTATTTTTTTGCTTGTAGTTCTTTTAGCGTAAGCTTGTTACGCTTGAAATCCTTTGAAGTATTTTCTTTCCTCTTTTCATACTTGGGTTTTGAAATCGGTACAGGACTATTACTAGAAGTGACAGCCATAACTTTCGTAGGAGCACTCTTAGGAGTCTTGTCAGTCTTCTTATACTCTTTCTTTTCGAAAGACGCATTCGAAGATGCCACTCGGTTCTTCACATGACCCTTCACAGTTATCTCCATATCATGAGCACGCGTTGCTAGCTCTTGAAAGGTCCTTGGCTTAATGCCCTTCAAGATGTTACAACAGTTCCCAATTCATGCCATCTATACACATTTCAACGGCCGAGGTCTCGCTGATTCTATCCTTGCACTCAAGACTTAATGCACGCCAACGGTTAATGTAGTTGACGACAGGCTCATCTCCCCACTGCTTGGTGTTTGTCAGCTCACTCATGCTGACTATGCGTCTAGTACTATAGAATCTATTAAGGAACTCATCTTGCATGTGATCCCAACTATCAATCGATTCAACTTCCAAATCCGTATACCAATCAAATGCCATACCTTTAGAGAACGCACAAACTGCTTAACTAGCAAGTCTCCTTCAGTACCCGCATTGTTGCAAGTTTCCACAAAATGAGCGACATGTTGTTTAGGGGTTCCCTTTGCCATCAAATTGTTGGAAACTTGGAGGTTGGTAACCCAACGGCATGCGCAAGCAATCAATCCGTCTTGTGTATGGTTTTTGTGTAACTGTGGTCCAGCAGAAGAAGCTGCCCCCCAGTTGAGTTTTTACTGCTATAGCTATCATCTCCTGTAGATGTGTTTCACTGTAGGCACCACCTTCACCTTTAGTTGCATCAGTTCCAATGAGTTTCTCAGCATTTTTATCATTCTCTACTAACTCCTGGTTAACCTCTTCATTTTTTTCTTTATCCTTGAGTCCAGTAAGTTCCTTTTGAAGGTCCTCAATTTTTTTGTTCTTCTCCTCACTGTCTAGCATGACTTGCTCAAGGAGTTTTCTCATTTCAACCATTTGTTCTTCAACAGTTTTTGACTCCAATTGTCATGACAGTTGCAACATTAAATCCAACAGTTTCATTCTTCTTCGTTGAAGTTGACATGATCTTAAGTGGGGAAGTAGTAGTAGCCTTAGCGATTTCATTTTCCTTATGCTGAGGAGAGTTGATGCGATCACCGCTTTAGCTGCAGCAACAATGGAAGCAAACAGAAAACTTGCGTGCTCGAGTTGGCACAAAGCAGCGCGTAGACTAGCAGCAGCAGCGTTGACAGCAGCTTTCCTTGCCATACCCTTGCGCAAACACCAGCAGGGTGTGTAGGCTAGCTATTACCGCTAGTAAGAGTAGCACTGTTAGGTGAGTTTTGCACAACAGCAGCGTAGGTCTGCTTGGGAGTGGTAGGACTAGTTGGTTGAGTAGACATACTGTAGTAGCGAGTTTGATTACTACGTCGCAGGGATGAGAGGTAGAGATCTTCACGTAGGGTTCACCAGAATTTTGTAGGCTCAATATTTTGTACTAAGACAAATAAAGAAGAACAAATGTCGCTTTATTGATTTCAGAAAGTTTTGTACAATCTCTAGTAATCCTCTGATTCTACTGCGTAGTAAACAAAATATATGTTTTGTTGATTTGGAGTTTGTTGTTGCTAAGCGAGGGTCGCGCTGACTTGATCTCACGTTTAGCGTTTGACTTCTTTGATTAGCTGTAGCAGGCGGTACGCTGTGTACTTGATGACTGCTTGCAGCTAGGGTTTTTCTCAGAGAAGTTTTCTTGATGAATTTTCTGGATCCCTTCAAATGAACCGGAAGTCTTCTATTTATAAGGAAAAATCCTTATTGGGCTGAGCTTGACTTATGGGCTTGTTTGTGGCCCAATTATACAAAATAATTAAAATGAATTAAAATTTATTATTAATTCAAATAATTATTTATCTTTATTTTCAGCACTTTTTAATGCCTACACTACTAACATCTACAATACCAAGATTAAGTTTTTTAGGTCAAATAATGGAGGAGAGTACACTAGCAGGTCCTTCAAGGATCACCTGTCTAAGCATGGGATTGTACATCAAACAAGCTGTCGTTATACTCCAACAACAGAATGGAGTGGCCGAAAGGAAGAATAGGCATCTAGTGGAGGTAGCCAGATCTATGATGTTCCACACTAAGGTTCCTAAGAGATTTTGGGGTGATGCAGTTATGACCGCATGCTACTTGATAAACAGAACCCCGACTAAGGTCCTTGGGGACATCTCTTCATTTTGAGGTACTCAATAAGACCAGGCCCTTCATTGATCATTTAAGAGTTTTTGGTTGCTTGTGCTATGTACTAATCCCAGGTGAGTTAAGAAACAAGCTTGAGCCAAAGAGCACAAAGGCCATCTTCATTGGATATTCGACTACTCAGAAGGGGTACAAGTGTTATGATCTAGTGGAGAGAAAGGTTTTGGTATCAAGAGATGTGAAGTTCATAGAGACAAAGGGCTTACTATGACAAAGGCAACTGGGAGGAGCTGAAGAACTTGTCTCAATCTGCCTCAGAAAGAGCTGCAACTCTAAGAGCTCTTCTTGACAGTTTTGGCCTCAATCCTCCTAGACATCTAAAGTCTGATTTAGGAGTAGGTTTCAGAAGTTTCTCTTCCTCACCATGAAGGGGGAGATGACTCAGGAAGGGATGAACACGCTGCTCATGACTCAGGGGGAAATGATTCAGGGAGTGATGACTCAGCTACTCATGATAAGGAAAGAGATTTAAGGAGAAGAGACCTTTGACTCAGAAGAGACACCTGATTCAGAAGCACCTGACTCAGAACCTCATAGAGAAGAAGCACCTGACTCAGAACCTCATAGAGAAGAAGCACCTGACTCAGAACCTCATAGACAAGAAGTTGTCAGTATTCAACCTGCTTCAAGAAAGAAGCACTAGAACCAAAGCTAGGGTATACTACAAAGGGGTGGTGGCTGAGTGCACTTCAGAATTACCCATTAAGCATAGAGCCTTCCATCAGCAAGCTGGATGAGAATCAAAGTCCCCAACATATGATGAAGCCATTGTTGCACAAGAATTGGAGGGATGCTATAGAAGAAGAAACTAAAAGCTATGGAAAAGAATGGCACTTGGTATGAGTCAGATTTGCCTCCAAAGAAGAAGGCTGTGCAAGCAAGTGGGTCTTTACCTTAAATACAGAAGTGATGGCAGATTGAAAGGTACAACCCAGACTTGTTGCATGAGGCTTTACTTCAAACCTCTGGGTTGGATTATGTTGAGACTTTTTCTCCGGTTGCCAAATTTCATACAGTGAGGATCATTCTCTCTATTGCTATCAACCTCAAATGGGATCTTTGGCAAATGGATGTTAAGATGCATTTCTACAAGGAGAGTTGAAAGAAGAAGTCTACATGCATCCTCCACCTGGCCTCAAGATTCAGTTTCAATCAGGAAAAGTTTTGAGGTTGAAGAAGGCCATTTATGGGCTCAAACAATCACCTAGAGCTTGGTACCACAAGCTGAGCTCACCTTACTTAGAAAAAGGGTTCAAAGAAGTCTAAAGCAGATCACACCCTCTTCAACCTTGAAGCGACCGTCAAGTAGAGTTGTTTATGCTTGTGTATGTTGATGATATCATCATCACAGGGAATGACAAGGCAGGTATCATTGCTACCAAATCTTTCCTTAAAAATGTTTTCGAATAAAAGACTTAGGTGAAACTTAAGTACTTCCTTGGTATTGAAGTATGCAACTCTAATGAGGGCTCTTTATTTCCCAAAGGAAGTACACACTTGATTTGTTATGTGAGGCAGGAAAGCTTGGAGCAAAACCTGCCTAGACTCCTTTGGAAGAAGGTTACAAAATTCATAGACAAGGGGAGGGTGATGATAAAGCTTTTCAGGATTCAAAGAAATACAGGAGGATGGTAGGTAAGCTAATCTACTTAACTATTACAAAGACCTGATATTTGCTTTGCTGTGAACCAGGTGAGCCAGCACATGCAAAATCCCATGAATGTACCATTGGCACATGGTGGAAAGAATCTTGAGATACTTCAAGAGAACACCTGGTCAAGGAATCTTGATGAAGAGAAATGAAAGCACTAATGTTGTAGGTTTTTATGATGCTAATTGGGCAGGAGATAGGATAGATAGGAAGTCCACTACAGGGTATTGCACTTTTGTGGGAGGAAATCTAGTCACTTGGAAGAGCAGAAGAAAGTAGAATACTGTGTCATGCTCCAGGCTAAAGCAGAGTATAGAGCCATGAGGAAGCTGACTACTGAACTGATCTGGATCAAGGCGCTTCTCGAAGACTTGGGAATCAATGTTGAGAAACCTATCCCATGCACTGTGATAGCTCAGCAGCAATACACATCTCCTCCAACTCAGTATTTCATGAAAGAAACAAGCACATTGAGGTGGACTGCCACAAGGTAAGAGAATGATTGTAAAAGGAGTAATTCTTCCCAAGTATACTAGAAGCGAAGATCAGTTCGCTGATATCTTCACCAAGGAGCAGTCTCAAAGTTTGCGAGTCCATCCATCCAAGATTGGGGCTCGTCAGCAACCTCTACATAAGCCTTATCATGACGATCTACACTCTTTTTCCCTGATCAAGGTTTTGTCCAACTGGGCTTTCCTTGGTCAGGTTTTTAATGGGGTAGTCTTCTTGTGTTCAAGCTTAGACTTCAAGATTCTCTAGAGTCAAGCTTGAGGGGAGTGTTGGAATGACAAAGGTGGCTGTCTCAAGGATCCCTGACATAGGTTACTGTCTTGACGCTGGAAGCTGATTCAAGGCCGTTTGAAACAGCATTTAATGCTCTGCGTCTTCCCAACAACAACATTTAATGTTCTGCGTCTTCCCAACAACATATCCGTTGCAAGCTTTCTTGGAGACGTTGGAGGCACCCTTGGAACCATATTTTGAACAATTCAAATGTTGTATAAATACCCCATTATGTACAAATTCAAATTTTAAGTGAATGAATTATTCTTCTTCACTAATCTCCTATTCTCTCTATTCTCTCATACTTCAATACTCAAGAATTCTTTCAGAAACCCTGAATTTGTATGAGTATTTGGGTTTGTCAAGTGTTCTTGTACTCTTTAACAAAATCAGAATTCAATTAATTGCATTCAAATCATTGTTGTTTACTTCCAAATACCTTGCTTTAGGACCAAGTACTGTAAAGTAATTCCTACGGAATCCCATTAAATTATCAAAGTGCCTAGATACCAAAATTGGTATGAGTATTTGGGTTTGTGACGTATTCTTGTACTCTTTAACATACAAAAAATCTCATTCAATGCATTTAATTAAATGTGGTTTACTTCCAAAGTCTCTGCTTAAGGAGCAAGCAATGTAAAGGAATTCCTACAAAACCCCATTAAACTATCAAAATGACTGGAAACCATAATTTGTGCGAGTATTTAGGTTTGTCAGGCATTCTTGTACTCTTTTAGATACTTCTAATATCAATAGATGCATTAAAATCAATGATGTTTACTTTCAAAGACTCTGCTTAATGAGCAAGTGACGGCATGTAGTATAGTACGGTAAGCTGGGTTCGAATCCACAGGGAACGGCATGTAGGTTTGTGAGTAAGCAAAGTAAAGTTAGAAAACAAGTGCGCAAGTACTACTGGCACGGACAGAATGCAGTTATAAAAGTGTTTAACAGAAACAGAGATGAACTCGGTTCAGACTCGTCACTATGAACTCTATGTTGAAACAAGTGCGCAAGTACTACTTGTCGCTCTGCTCGCGTCGGAAGCTTGCGCAGAAGCACACACTGATCTTCGCGGATAGGGCGGATGATTGTGATTTCCTTCATGCAATGTATTTATAGTCTTGCTTGCTACGGTTTCTGCAATAAAATCGGCACGAAAATATATGGAAATCATCTTTATCTCTAAAAACAAGCCTAAGAAATATTCTTGCGCGTGATGATGTCATCGCCTCTGGATTTGCCTCTGGTTGCTGACGTCATTGTTTTGCTCTGCGCGACTCATTTCTTGCTTTGAGATTCAGCCTTCTTGTCGCACTTTTGTTCTAACTTCTCTGATAAACCTGAAATACAAAACTACACCAAAGGCGTAATCTTATACATAAAACTGCATACAAAAGTGCTTTATCTAATCCCCCACACATACTCTTGTTCGTCCCTGAACAATCCGGCTTCCTTACCTCTGTGTAATGTGTTCATCAACTTACTTGATCTGTGCAAGTGTGAATATACAATTCAAAACTGATTAAGGTGATTAATTCAAAAATTATTTTACCTCTCTTGTGGAATGCATTCCAATTCGGATGATTAGGAGATAGTCCTTTTTCATTGTTTCGGCCTTTTGAGCTTAACTTCTGAATTGAATACTTTACTGGTCCAGATCTCTTTTTCCTCCCTAAAACGGTTCCAATAATCGCCTTTGGGATAGCAGCATATGAAACAACGCCCCGCTCTAGCTTCTGATCAATCGGGCGCAAGTCAGGTGGCGCGTTTGCAACCGCGCGCCCCTTCCTGAGCAATTAACTTCGAAATGAAGACGGTCTGTTTTCCCGTCTCATCACGCCATTAGGGTTTCACCTTCGGCACTTCCGTGACTGAGCTTGCTCTTTGTTTCCGACGATCACGAAGTATCAACCTCCACGACCACTTTTAACCATACAATTGCGCAGCAAGCTTCGTTTGCTTCTCTAGGACGTTTCTGTCAACTCCACATCCCTCCACAACAATTTAAAAAAATTAACCAAAAATCAGAATGAGTCATATATGCACAATTTACGCAGATGTGCGCAAGTAACGCATACAAGTCGTGCAAGCCATTGTTTCTCGTGCACAATTACGTCTTGAGATTATACATTCAGCTAGTCTAAGCTAACAATTAAAAATAAAAAATAAACTAACTAATCTAGATATATGTACTACCCCCCCCCCACACTTAAACAAAAACATGTTCACGCGTTATGCACAGGTAGTAAAGACGGCAGTACGCATGCATGCAATTAATAATATGGCACCGATTAGAAATACATGATTAAGCACGGTTCAAATAGCCACACATCGACTAAGTCATGACACCGAATAAAACAAAACACCGTTCAAAATAGCAGTTAAAGTGCATACAAACAAATTAGGCATGTTCCAAAATATGACAATGCACTACAAATGTCTAAAAGTTGAGGGAGAAGGAACGGGAAAGCTCTTCGACTGAATCTGCACCCTTGGCCTCTTGATCATCCCTTGATGCAAACTCGGCCGGAATTGGGTCCCCGATGCGTCACCCTGGTGGTTGGTCCATGTTCAGATTTGCACCACTAGGTGCTGTATACTCCATTACGCGTTGCGCGTTTAAACCCAGCGCTGGTAACCTGGACATGAGGCACTGGCACGTAAATCCTTCGCGCGCTGGACTCTGCGCGCACACGCTCACAAGCGCACATGCTCCTCCTCGGCGTGACTTCCTATGGCGCAGCCCTCTCCGTAGCTCCCATTACTGCCAAATCGCTCCTGTAGCTCCAGTACGAAGTCCCATCCTTGCAGATCTTTATTCCTTTGAACATGCGCATCTTCTTGCACGTCAGAAATTCAGCCCGGACGATAGTATGCTCTTAAACCCATGGCTCCATTTGTAACCCTCGCAAGAAGTGTGTGATCAAGCCTCTGCACAGAAGTGGACCCTTCGCACTCACCGACTCCTAGTACGTAGTGAGCAACCGTGTGTACCGCACCTTGGTACCGTAGTAGGGGCCCTTTATGATTTGCATATCCATAATCCCCGACCTCTGGGATCCATTGTACCGGCCTAGGATGGAATGCGAAATAGCCTCTGGAAGAACAACATCTTAAGATCAAGCAGCTCTATACCCAAACTCCTTCCTCCGGCATACGGTTTGCTCCCATCCATCCAGTCCTCCCAAACTTCTTGGTCGGTGTGTCCGTCCAGCGTAGCTTCGAGCATCCTCTCGAATCCCATGACCGCGCCAAACTGAGATGGCGTGGGCTCATAGTACACGCCCCTGTGGCGGTACCTAACCCGGTCAGCTTATCCCTCATAGGAAGCGATGAACTCCAATACATCCTCCACGTCCGTGACCGTTTTGTTCATATCCACAACATAGTAATCAGTTTAAAATGTAAGCTCACCGATATGGGTTAGAACGTCCTCAACCTTGCCCTTTGCCTCTTTTTATGAATTGTCCACAAGGAGTAAACCAAATTCAGCAGGTCTGAGTGGTCCCATGGACGAACTGGAGTACAAAGAATATGGAACCGAAGCCCCAAGATCTAGCATGCACTCACTCACCCATGTCTCACCTATTGTGCAAGGAATCATGAAAGTACCAGGGTCTGCTAGTGATCAGTGTTAGAAATGTTTATTTTAAGCCCCTACTTTCATGCTTATTTAACATTATTATAACGTAAAATATATTACTTTTGATACTTGGATTAATGTTTCAGGTGAAAAACACGATTTCCACCTTACGAAGGAGCAAACATGGAAATATGAGGAAAAGCACGTGAATTCGGCCTAAATCAGACATAATTGGGAGCATTTCTGCAATCCTTAGACCGAGTGTACTAAAGTACTTGATTCGGGCTAAAACAAGCCAAAGACTCATGTTACTCGACCGAGTAAACCAGTGCTCGAGCAAGTCAGCACGTCACCAAGACTCTTCGTATGGACTCTCTCCATTTAATACATTTAATACAAGTGGATACGCTAGACCTTCCACTTATTCGACCATTTAATACAAGTGGATAAGTTAGACCTTTCATTCTACTCGACCCTTTTGATTACTCTTCGCTATAAAAGCATCACAAGAGACACCAAGCAAAGAGAGGAGGGGAGAGACCCTACCCGATCAAGTTATTGAGATTAGTCGTGTACCCAACTGGGTGAAGTTACAGAGAGCTCGACCGTTCGGATTACTCAAGACCATCCGAATTCATTTTGTACTCGAGATAACAAGGAGAGGAGCAGCAGCTTGGAACTCGACCGTGGAACATCAATCACTGAGAATTTCTAAACTTTTACTCTTGTTTTATTTACAATCATTTGAATATGTTTTCATTCTCACTCGAGATGAGTGAGTAGTTTCCTTATGATGGGGATTTAGTGAATCCCTAATGCTTATGAATAACTAGAACATGATTATCTAATTTACATGAATCAATTCTTGTATGACTATTATGTGTGTTGAATCATACCCGAGCACTACGTCTAGGTGTCCTTTGTATGACTATTATGTGTGTTGAATCATACTCGAGCACTACGTCTAGGTGTCCTGACAAAACGTCTAGAAGAGTAGGTCGAGTAGTATTTTCTAGGGAAGGACCGGGAGGTGAACTTAGACTATTTTGGAATTAATACAACCATTAGGTCGAGTATATTAGCAAAGCGGGAGCAGCGAGTATATTTGGTGCATGAATGTATTAATAAGCGTATTTGGACAGATTAGTCAAAACACTGGAAGGAATGAAGCTAGTCGAGTAGATGTTTACGTGCGAGTCCAACATTCGGGAGTGAGGATTCGTATGCTGAAGATACTCAGTCTAAATTCTATAATATAAATCCAACAATCGGGAGTGAGGATTTATGTTATCATATAACTAAACGTTCTAGATTAAATTGTCACCAAGAAGGAAATTCATCAACATTCTACTATGTCGCGTCATTAACGACGCGCTCGAAGACTGGCACGATGACTACATATTTACTCAGCTCTACCGCGCCATCAAAAGCGCGCGTGTAAACTGGCATGATGACTACATCTTGTTGTGGCGTGTCTACTCTCACCATACGGACACTTCCCTTAGGGTTTTGAATTACCTGCAAAGGTAGATTAATGTCACTGGCTTTTAATTCGTTGACCGCAGTGGCAATCTGAGTAAGCTGGGTTTCTATTAGTTTGAACCGCTTGTCAATCTGCTCTTCATTCTTCCGTACGGTTTCAGCCAACTAACCCAAAATGTCCTCAAGTGATCTCCTCGGTTGCTGGTTATTCTGCGCTGGCCCCTCAAGAGCATTAAGTTGCGCGCGCCAGTCAGTGCGCGGTCTTTGGAAATTTTGCTCGGCTTTCCAACTGAACCCGTTCTCAACTAATCCGGAATTAGGCAGTCCTTCCCTAGTCTGTCCATTGGTCCACCCTCCAATGGCATTCACATCTGCTTGTTCTTCAAAAAGGGTGGGGCACGCGTCGGTCTGATGAGTGACAAAATTCACACAGTTTACACTCGGCAGTCTGTTTCATCATCACTCTTTGCATCATCTCTTTAAGCTACTCGATCTCTCCAGTAACATCCACTTGATGCAAAGAACGTGCGCCGTTATTCTCTAGGGATACCTGATATCTGACTTGGTCTGCCGTATCCTCTATCAACTTCCAAACATCCTCCGGGTACATATTCCTTATATTGCCTCCTGCGCAAGCATTTAGCAACCTGAGTTCCATCTCTGTAAGTCCATTGAGTAAATTCTCTATAAACACGTGTTGTGGGAGTCCATGGTTGTAGCAGTTCGCATCAAGTTCCCTGAACCGCTCGTAGTACTCTGATAGTGACTCCCCGCATAGCTGCTTGGGTGCGGTTAGTTCTCTTCTGAGGAGTGAGACCTTGGCCGCAGGATAAAACTTGTCTAGAAATCTTTCCTGCAACTCGGGCCATGTCCTTATCAATCCTGGTGCTAGACCCATCAGCCACTGTCTAGCTGAATCACACAATGAGAAGGGAAACGCTCTTAACTTTAGCAGCTCCGGATCCTCGTTCCCGTTCCTCATATTCTCGCAGATGACCGCAAACTCTCTCACGTGCTTAACCAGATTCTCACTAGCGATACCATGGAACTTTGGTATGTAGTGAACAAGATGGGTCCTCAATTCAAAGTGACCATCCAGAGGTAGCGCGATGCACCAAGGTTGATTGACTGCTTAAGGAGCAGACATCTCCTTAATGGTGCGTCGTGCCACTGGTTGCCCAGATACACAGGCGACAGCTGGTGGCGTGCGTACATCCATATTATTCTGTAGCTGGTTGTCGTTCCTCGGTATTTCTGCAGCCAATCTGAACTCTAGACCTCTCTGTACTTCTCTTCTGATTGCGTCTAGTTCAGCTGGGTGTAGGCGAGCAAAGATGTTATTGGCATTGCGCACTGGTGCGTCTGGAGTTTCTATTCTTCTGCCGATCAGACTATTTTCACCACTAGCTTCCATACAAAGACAAAAACAACAGCTAAATTAAACGTAACTAATTTTTTTTGGATTTTTTTATAAGAGAACAGAAAGTAAATAACAAAATTTGACGGCACGTCGTGGAGTGCTGCCAATTTATCCTCTTCTCCTTAGTATAGTCTAGGCAAGTCAGGGTCGAATCCACAGAGAACTCTGAGAAGTCATCTTTTAACTACAAACTAAAGATTGGGGTTGTGAATGCAAGTGAACAAATAAGAAATAGAAACACAAGTACTAGTGGCGCGTAGAATACAAATACAATTATTATTCAGAAACAAGAGATGAGCTCAGCTTAGACTTATCACTATGAACTTTTATGTTTATCACGGGTTTTCTAAGATTATATGACTGATTGTTCACGTAAGCTAAGATCCGGTAAAGGCTAAATAACTTACACATATATTCCGGTAAAGGTCTATATGATATTACTACCCAACCTAGTCTAATTAACCACGAATCTGGTAAAGGTGGCGATAAACTATTCTAGTGCCACTCCTATCATTCACTGTAACGTACCTCTGATAGTTTAACGTTAGATAATAGGTTCTACAATTAGGTCTGCAGGTAAAGGCTTTGCCTAACTATCTAAACTAGTTATCATGCAAGTATGCTCGAATTTGCAGCACTCAACGACGTGTCGTCAGCAGCATCTGATAACCATTATGCAATGATAATAAACTCTCAAACGTGAATTTCCTTTTGCATTTTCTAGCATTATTTTTCTCATTGACATCCATCAAGATTAAATCAAAGTATCATGTAACTGGTAGACACTTATCAACGAGTTAATAAGGCTCCGAGCTAGCATGAAAAATGTAGTTGGCTGTCATTTCATAATTAGTTATTAACATGTTGGTTTTTTTATAAAACTGAGATTTTAATAGTGGTTTTCTGTAACTTAATTATAAAATAATTTTTATTGTCACATGTCCCGCACTTCAAGGAAGTTTTAACACAACATTGATAATGATGGTTTTTTTGATAAAAGAGGTATTATAATACAAACATTTCTTAATTAGTTGTTAAAATAGTAGTTTTTTGCGAAATGGGATATTATAATAATGATAATCTTCAATCAACCTCAATAAATAACATATAGATTATAAGATGTTTACTCTTTGAAAGGACATGAGAAAGCCTAAATGACTTACCAAAGCATATAATTTTGCAACAGACTTTGCATCAGAAAGTGGTCTTTAATACCGTCCATAAGTTTCTTCATTTTTTCTGGACTAGATAGTTGAGGTCTGCACATAAGTGGGGAACACTACCACCAGAGATCACGTATGCACAAAAGAAGAAATTTCTCCGAGACGCTACTCGATACTATTGGGACGAGCCTTATCTTTATAAGTTAGGAGTCGATGGCATATATCGTACGTGTGTAGAAGAAAAAGATCAACAAAGAATCTTACGCGAATGTCATTCTTCATTCTCGGGAGGACACGGATCCACATCCAAAACAACCGCTCGACTAATGCAGTTGGGATTCTATTGGCTAACTATTTTTCAAGATGCTCATAAGTATGTTCAATCGTGCGACGCTTGCCAAAGATCGGGGAACATCTCGAGGAGAGATCAGATGCCTCAGAAAGGTATACTCGAAGTGGAGATTTTTGATGTATGGGGAATTGATTTCATGGGACCTTTTCCTTCATCTTACGGAAACAAGTACATTCTAGTAGCGGTTGACTATGTGTCTAAGTGGATAGAAGCCATAGCCATAGCCACACCCACATGCGATGCCAAGTCCGTAAAGAAACTATTTAAGAATATCATTTTTCCTAGATATAGGGTACCTCAAACTATCATTAGTGACAATGGAACGCACTTTAAGGAGAAACAACTCGAGAAGATGCTTCGGAAACATGGAGTATATCATAAGATTTCGACACCTTACCACCCCCAAACCAGTGGTCAAGTAGAAGTTTTGAATAGAGAGATCAAAGCTATTTTAGAAAAGACTATTTCAGGAGCAAGGAAGGAATGGCCTCGAAGCTAGATGACGCACTATGGGGTTATAGGACAGCCTACAAGACCCCTATTGGTATGTCTCCATACAAACTTATCTTCTGAGAAGCTTGTCACTTACCGGTAGAGATCAAGTACAAAGCCATGTGGGCTATCAAGAAGATGAATTTCAATGCTAGAGCTGCAGGGTAACACCGTATTCTTCAATTACATGAACTCAAGGAGATACACCAAAACGCCTACGAAAGCGCGAAAGTCTCCAAAGAGAAAACAAAAAAGTGGCACGATAAGAAAATCATTGAGAAGAGATTCACAGTAGGAGACGAAGTGCTACTCTACAACACTAGGTTGGGACTATTTCTGAGAAAATTATGTTCCAAGTGGTCCGGACGATTCAAGATATCTAAAGTTTTTGACGACGGACACATAGAATTATTCAACAAGGAAGGAAACACATTCAAGGTCAACGGACATAGACTGAAGATTTATCATGCTGGAGACCAATGCTATCTAGTAGAGCAACTCGATCTCTATGAGGTCGAGTAACTGATAAGTGGAGCATATCCTCTCGGGAAGGGATCCTAGCAAAGGACTTATTGAGTGTGTTTCTTTACGTATATGAAGACACGGCTATGTCCTTGCCAGGAGGTTAATCTAGGCCTGTAAGTATTTATTTTTCCGCACTTTATTGCTTTATAGATTAGGAAAAATGCAAGTGTGGGGTAGAGTATTATTTGGGAAAATTCCGGAGACAAATTCTTTCATTCGCTCGAGTAAAAATCTTACTCTACCGAATCACACTGCCCAAAAACAAAATACAAAAATTCGAAAATCTAACCGTTGGACCAACTCGACCAATTAAAGTTGGTCCAATTTAAAAACCCTAAAAACACCACTCGACCAACCTTCACTCGAGCAACCCTACCTAACTCGACCGCTTCACTCTCTCTCAAAAATCAAAATTTCCAAACCCACCGATTCACTCGACCGACTCCCAAACCCACTGATTCAATTCAACAATATCGAGCGGCCAAGATCGAGCATGGGAGGAGAAAGGAGGAGAAAAACCAAAGCCATCGCGAGGAGATGGACGGTTTTCAACCCGAGCATGGAGCATAGCTTTAGGAAGTCATTTCAAGAGCCACGGCTTACTCAACTCTTTGGTGGCTCGAGCAAGAAGGAATTGGTAAGCTCCGTTGCACCTCACAAACCTACTTTGATCGAGCTAGGGATTTATGAGATTGTTGACAATATATTTATCAATGCTAGCTTTCTCGAGTGGGAATATTTGATGGGTGAACTGACACATCACAACCTTGTTGTCGAGTTCTTCTCAAGCTTTGAACCGTTTTATGACGAGATGAAGGAATGCGTGTCGTGGGAGTTTGAGATAAACACCCAAGTTTTTAAGGAGGAGGAGTATATGGATGGAGAATGGTTCTCACCCGGAGGTGTTATTCCATTTTGTACGGATGAGATGAGATTGCAAGATGGAGGAAGCTCACCGGTATGCGCGAATAGGACCCTAATTGCTCGCCCAAATGCCTAACGGATGGAGTATGGAAATACATCCATCGTATTATTTCAACAAACATCAACACTCGTGTTGACCAAGGTGCTCGAGTGTCTCGAGATGATTTGGATTTAATTACTTAATGGAGCGAGGAGACTCCATTGATTGGTTTTATGTCTTCGCCAAGGAAAAGATAAGGCACTCGGCTGCTCATCTTTTATCACTTGCCTCACGAAACGCTCATATTTTCGGTTTGAAGGCAAAGGAGAGTTTAGACCGCTCGACACCCAAGCGTGCCGACCGGAAAGGGAAGAAGAAGATGGGCGAAGGATCGAGTTTTGATTGGGAAGACTGCTAGGATAGCCTCTTTTTGTTGTTTATTTGTGTTTATTTTTGAGAACTTTCTGCCGTACCGTTTGTGGTACTTTGTTGTTTGCACCTTGAACTTTTTCTTCACTCGACCGAATCTATGGATCATTTGGTCGAGTAACCCACAACACTTAAACAACTCAACCCAAACTAGAAAAATCCGATTTTCAACAAAGCCCACTCGAGCACTCAGCCCAATTCTTTCCTAAACAAAATATCTCGAGCAATCCAAATAAATTCTCAAAACTTCCATATATTAAATCTTTAAGTCTTGATTTAATATTCCATTAATAGAAACCTTTGATACACTCATGGATTTATCAAACTTTATTAGGTAAGTTACTACTCGAGTGACCATAGAGCTAACCCACATTGGAATTATAAAAACCGATCGAGTATCACGGTATATTCACCATTCAACTCGACCAGCTCTACATACTCGAGCAAAATGTCTCAATCCAACCTACTATCCAAAAAGACCAATGCACCTTCCCAACAAAGAACTCAAGTTGAGTTTGTTCACACCTATGACTCATCCTACCCAACAAATTTTGACAACATAGACCATGTACGAACCTATGAACAAATAGCTGAAGATGTAAACCGACTCAAACCTTTGGTGAGCTCAATAGCCCTTGATGACAAGACAATGCAAAGCCTTGGCATTAGTGCCAAAGTTTATGACATGTTTCACCGAGCTTCACTCGACTTGCATCGTCTGATCGCTACGAACATAAATTGCCAACCCGAAACTGTTGATGTAGTTACCCGAGAGGACTTGAACATTATGTGGGCACTCGACCAAGAGAACCAATCAATTGGTTTGATGCGTTTACGACCATGTTCAAGGGTATGCGGCAAGCTTACTACTCTTCACAGTGTGTGGGATGTACTTCATTGATCACTAGTATAGCCATTGGTTGCCAATTTATTCTACCAGAGAGATACATTGAATTCCGCGAATTGGACTTTAACTTGTTAAGGAAATTAGCAATTCTCGCCAAACAATCCGCAAAGTTGGAATTTCCCTATAAGGAAGTAACAGAGGAAGAAGACTGATAAGTGTGCAAATTCGCAAGTATTTGTACACTTCTTATGCTTGATTCTTGCTAGTTTTCGATTATTTTGTGAAGAATTTGATACTCTTTTGTGTTTTATGCAGATTTTATTCAAAGTTTATCAAAGAGAGTACAAAGTACAAAATAGAGCAAAATGGATGAAAATTCAAGTCAAGTGCCCAAGAGAAAAACCTACTCTCCCGAGCAAGCACCAAAGCCAACCGAGCAAGTCCCAGAGAGTGGCGAGCAGACCAACTCAGCCGAGGAAATTGACCCAAGATGGCCAGAGATCACCTCGGCCGAGCAGAAATTCCCATGCAGAATCTGCTCGGCCGACCAAGCATGCAAGCCCTCCTCGGATGATGCACAACATGATCTGCTCGGCCATGGAAGTTCTGCTCGGCCGACCAGAGCAGGGGATCATACCTGAAGAGATCAAAGGAGTTCTGCTCGGTCGAGGACAAAGCTGCTCGGCCCAGGAGTTATCAAGAGTTGATACAATAATGCTCAGTGATTTTTACTCGGGCCGAGTAGAAATCTGCTCGGGCTGACCAAGAGCAGCTCTGCCGAGGACCAAAACTGCACCCCATTCAAATCTGCTCGGGCCAGAAGAAATCAAGTCGGCCGAGCAGATTTTCCCCCAATTATTCTGCTCGGCCGAGGTCAAACTTGCTAGGGAGAGGACCACCGAGTATATAAACTTTTTGGACATTTCAAACTCGGGGCCTTGACTTCGGACTTTGACCAGCAACCCTAGAATTTCGATTTTTGAAGATCAAGTGCTACTTTGTGGAATTGAAGACTTTGGAGTGAAGATCAAGCATCAACCTCTACATTTCTACTCTAGTTTGCAATTTAATTTCATGTTTTCATACATTTCCATTGTTGTTTCCTTCTTAGTTAGCATGAGTAGTGAGTAGTGATTGGTTAGGGATCCTATGGATCCCTAGGTTGGATGCATGTATTTGGATGATGATTAATTTGTTATGCAATGAATTTTGATATGAATTTTGTGCATTGGCTACATCTATTAAATGTTGCACATTAAGTGTTTGTTAAAATGCTTAAGTGTAATTAATTGAACCTAATCAATGATATATGCAATGAAAGTTGATATAGAGTTGATTAGTTAGCCTTGCATGAATAATCTACTTTGATCTTGACATGAAAGTGTAGGATTGATGTAGATGACTAGTTTACTTGATCTAGGTTATGGTAACTCTTCCAAAATATTGAAAGATTGAGGAAGAGTCCATTACCTAAGGGAGAGCCAACATATTGAAAGATTGAGGCCTCCATTTAGATGAACCTCTTAGTCCTAACATGCAATGAAAGTTGAACTTAGGATTAATGTTCATAAATAAACTAGTCTAATCATTTTCTATTCATTAAATGTTGCATGATTGATTGTCATCACCTTATATGCTATAGCCTAGGGTCCATAGATCCTTAATCCTTTTAGTTTGCATATTAATCTTCAAAAATATCACCATATCTTACCAAATTCCCCCAAACCTTTTATTTTAGGCATCTTAAGTAGTATAAACTAGTTAATCAATTCTACTCATCTCTAGGGATTCGACTCTAGGTCTCCTAGATATAAATTTTGTTTGCCGTGTTAGGACATTAAAACTTCCACTATAAAACACACGTCAAAATGGCGCCGTTGCCGGGGATGAGTTCCTAGGATTGTTAGCTAGTTTGCATTGCTTTTGTTTGTCTAATTCACTCTAGTTTTCTTTTGTTTGTTTGCACTTATTGCTTGCTTAGCTATTTCTTGTATTGCCTTTAGTCGTTTATTCTTGCCTAAGCACTCTCTTGATTGTGTTAGGTGTGGTGAATGACAACAAGAGCACAACAAAAGAGAGCCCAAGCCAAAGCATCGAGTTCATCAAACGACAATCCTACTCCCTTAACCGCCATTCCCGATACTAGACCTAATCTTCAACAACCTTTGCTAATGGATCATCAACAAAACAACCAAGCTAGACACCAAGACACCTATTGATTTGAACAAGGAGAGAGACCCGTTTAGGAACGTACATTGCTCCACTATTGGTCACTATGGATCGCTATTATATGCCTGAGGAGGAGGATATGAGTTTGAAGTAAATCTGCGTTGCTACATATGGTTGCTTCTTCACAATTTGATGGGTATGGAAACCCGAATTCTCACCTTGCACAATTTACGGAGCTATGTAGGACTTACAAAGTCCCGGGAATCAAACAAGAATATGTCTATATGAAGGTGTTTCCATTCTCTAAGTGGCAAAGCTAAGGATTGGTTAATGAGCCATGAGCCGAACACATTTAGAACATGGGAGGATCTAGCCCAAGAGTTTTTGATGCAATTCTTCCCTCCCGCGAAGACAAAGAAAATTCGAGACAAGATAACTCAATTTACTCAAATGGATGATGAGACTTTCTATGAGGCTTTTGAGAGATTTAAGGAGCTACAAAGAGAATGCCCTCACCATGGATTCAACAAATGGCAATTGCTTCAAAGTTTTTATGATGGAATGGATCAAGAAGCTAGAATTAATGGATCAAGCAAGTGGTGGAGGAATTATGGACCTTACCGCCACGGAAGGGTTCAAATCATAGAGAAGCTTGCAAGGAATAGCCATCAATGGGGAGGAGATAGAAATCATTTAAGAAGAAGGATAAGGAGCAATCCTCCAAGTCCGTAACTAAGGAAGATTTCAACTCTTTGGCAAAAACAGTAAATTCTTAGCTCAAAGCCTCGGAAACTTCAACATGAACAATAGGAGAAAGGATGTTCATCATATTGAGGAGGATCAAGGTTGTCTCTCGAAGCAAGAGGAGTTTGAAGAAGTGAGCTATGTCAATAGGAACCAAGATAGAGGATATCAAGTGCCTCAATCCATCCTCTATCAACCTAGATCCCAAAATCAACAAGTTCGGTTTCATGAGGACCCTAACTTCCCTAGAAGGCCTACACCTCCAAGCAATGAGAGGCCTCCACAAAAAAATTACCAAGGCAAAACCTCTTCAAGTTACATTCCTCCACAACAAAGGAACAACTATCAAGGAGGAAGTACTTACCCTAGAAGAGATTACCAAAGTGGAAACCAAGGACAAGGATATGTGCAAAGGCAAGAGGACAAGCCTCCACAACCATCGAATGATGATAATCCTTTGATTGCTTTGATGGCACAAATGGCCGCGACACAAGCTCAACAACAAAAGATGCTTGAGACGCAACAAAAGGATACTCATATGATAATTCAAAAGATGGAGCAACTACATGCACATAACAAGATGCTTGAGACACAAATTGCTCAACAAGCCTCATCATCTAGTCAAAGGTATCAAGGGAAACTCCCCTCTCAACCGGATGTCAACTCTTCCGAGACAATCAATGCAATCACGTTGAGAGGAGGGAAAGAGTTAGAGGATCCTAAACCAATGGAGGTTGTTAAGGACTCAAAGAAAGCAAGGAAGTTGAGAGAAAGGATGAAACTCCTCCAAAGCCAAAGGAAAAAGAAGTGGAAGAAGAACCTACCTATAAGGAGCCACCTCCTTATGTTCCCAAGGTCCCATTTCCCCAAAGGCTAAGGAGACAAAAGGAAGACGCAAATGGAAAAAGGTTCATGGAGATCCTAAGGAAGATCAATGTCACAATTCCATTTGTTGAGGTACTTGCTCAAATGCCTTCCTATGTTAAGTTCTTAAAGAATTTCTTTCTAACAAGCGTAGACTTCTTGAGAGTGATCATGTGGCTTTAGATGCTAATTGTAGTGCTATTATTCAAGATAACATGCCTAGGAAGTCACTTGATCATGGTTCTTTTACAATCCTATTGCTATTGGTGATGTGAATGTTGCTAGGGCATTGTGTGATTTAGGAGCAAGTATTTCTTTGATGCCATTTTCACTCTTTAAAAGATTAGACATGGGTGAATTGACTCCTACTACCATTAGCCTAAGATTAGCCGATAGATCATCTAGATGTCCTAAGGGAATTCTAGAAGATGTGCCTATTAAGGTAGGAGAATTCTATGTGCCCGTTGATTTCTATGTGCTTGAAATGGATGAAGAACATGACATTCCTATCATTCTTGGTAGACCTTTCTTGAATACCGTTAGAGCTATAATTGATTGTGGAGAAGGGACTATAGAACTTAAAGTTGGTAGTGAAAGGATTAAGTTCATTTGAAAAAAGTTCTTAGCTCCCCTACAAATGCTCTAGAATGTCATTTCTTGGATACTTGTGATGATACTCTTGATTATGTTTGCAAAGATGCACTAACCTCTTTCGAAAGTGAGCTTTTACCGAAGATGTAGATAGCATTTCGTTTTCCTCATTAATGGATGAAGCTTTGGAAGAAGAGATGCTAGTTGAGGAAGAAGAGGAGGAGTGTATTCAGCAAGAGAGAAGAAATTGAGGTAAAACCCACTCAATCGCCAAAGAAGGTAAGGAATTTGGTGGAGAGCTTAAGCCTCTTCCACCAAATCTAAGGTATGAATTTCTAGATGAAGCTAAATCCTTACCGGTGATTGTGAGTGCTTCACTTGATGATGGTGAGACTTCCAAGTTATTGCATGTGCTTAGAACTCATAAGAATGCTATTGGACATACTATTGATGATATCAAAGGCATTAGTCCTAGTGTTTGCATGCATAGGATTAAGCTAGAAGATGATGCTAAACCTTGTAGAGAATTTCTTAGAAGGCTTAATCCTAAACTTGGAGAGGTAGTCTTAAAAGAGATAACCAAGCTAAGGGATGCGGGGATTATATATGCCATTCCTCACTCGGATTGGGTGAGCCCTATTCACGTAGTTCCCAAGAAAGGGGGAATTACGGTGGTAGAGAACGACAAAGGAGAATTGATTCCTACTAGGACTACCACGGGTTGGAGAATGTGCATAGATTATAGAAAATTGAATAAAGCCACTAAGAAAGATCATTTCCCTATCCTTTATTGATCAAATGCTAGAAAGATTAGCGGGACATGAATACTTTTGCTTTCTTGATGGATATAGTGGTTTCTTTCAAATTCCCATACATCCCGATGACCAAGAAAAAAACATTTACTTGTCCCTATGGCACCTTTGCATATAGACGCATGCCATTTGGTTTATGTAATGCACCCGCTACATTTCAAAGATGCATGATGTCTATATTTGCTGAATTTTTGGAAAAATCTATTGAGGTGTTCATGGATGATTTTTCGGTTCATGGTTATAGCTTTGATGATTGCCTCTAAACTTGTCTCATGTTTTGGCTAGGTGTATTGAGATGGACCTTGTGCTTAATTGGGAAAAATGCCATTTTATGGTCAAAGAAGGAATAGTCCTAGGTCATTTGGTTCAAAGAAAGGAAGAAGTGGACAAAGCAAAATCCAAGTTATTGAGAAGTTGCCACCTCCTAGAGATCAAAAAGGAGTGAGGAGTTTTCTTGGACATGCTGGATTTTATAGAAGATTCATAAAGGATTTCTCCAAGATTGCTAAGCCACTCACTAACCTTCTTTGCAATGAAGTGGAGTTTGTTATGGATGAAGTTTGTGTAAAGCTTTGAGACACTAAAGATGGCTTTAGTGTCGGCTCCCATTATTCAACCCTAATTGGGAACTTCCCTTTGAGCTTATGTGTGATGCAAGTGATGGTGCTATTGGAGCGGTATTGGGGCAACGTGGATAAGAAACTACATGTCATCTATTACTTGAGTAAGCCCTTGATACCACTCAAGAGAACTACACTACCACCGAAAAGGAAATGTTGGCCATAGTGTATGCATTTGAGAAGTTTAGGCAATATTTGATTGGTTCCAAGACCATAGTATTTACCGATCATGCGGCAATCAAATATCTTGTCTCTAAGAAAGAAGCTAAGCCAAGATTGATTCGGTGGGTTCTCTCCTCCAAGAATTCGACATTGAGATAAAGGATAAGAAAGGAGTTGAGAATGTAGTGGCCGATCACTTGTCTCGGTTGAATGTGGAAGATATAGAGGATGGAAGCTCTCCATAGTGGACACCTTTGTTGGAGAGTATTTGATGTCTATTGAGTGCTCCAAGACACCTTGGTACGCGGATATAGTTAATTATCTAGCTTGCGGTGTCAATGAAGACTTTGATTACAACCAAAGAAGAAAGCTTAAGTATGAGTCTTCAAGATTATTGGGATGAGCCTTACCTCTATAGGCTTTGTGTTGATGGGTTTATAGAACTTGTGTCCCGAGAAGAACAAGGAGCAATTCTTAGAGATTGCCACTCATCTTGTATGGAGGACACGGTTCTAGTTCTAAAACCGTTGCTAAAGTTTTACAATGTGGATTTTATTGGCCAAGCTTGTTTAAGGATGCTTATTCATTTGTCAAAGCTTGTGATTCTTGCCAACGGTCGGGAAATCTTTCAAGGAGAGATGAAATGCCTCAAAAAGGCATCTAGAGATTGAGATTTTCGACGTTGGGGCATTGATTATATGGGACCATTCCCATCTTCTCGAGGAATAGATACATTCTTGTTGCGGTGATTATGTCTCCAAGTGGGTTGAAGCTTTAGCCTCCCCCAATTGTGATGCCAAGAATGTACACAAGCTTTTCAAGAAGATCATATTTCCCAGATTTGGAGTGCCAAGAACATATAAGTGACAATGGAGCTCACTTTAGAGAAAAGAGCCTAGAGACAATGCTGAAAAAGTATGGAGTTTACCACAAGCTTGCAACCCCTTATCACCCACAAACGAGTGGCCAAGTTGAAGTGTCAAATAGGGAGTTGAAGTCTATATTGGAGAAAGGTTGTGGGAAGCTCTAGGAAGGATTGGTCGTCCAAGCTTGATGATACATTTGGGCGTATAGGACCGCCTTTAAGACGCCAATCGGGATGTCTCCTTATAGGCTTATATTATGGAAAGCCTTGTCACTTACCCGTAGAGCTTGAGTATAAGGCAAGATGGGCAATCAAGTGCCTAAATTTTGATTTCAAGAAAGCGGGGGAAAAGAGAATCTTCAACTCCAAGAGCTAGAAGAGATAAGGAGAGATTCCTATGAGAGTGCTAAGCTATACAAAGGGTATAGATTTAATGTGGGTATTGAGGAGTTAAGGGAGATGCTTGGGATAGTAGGGATGATGAGGATGAAGGGAGTAGGAGAGGTATCTATCCTTCCTTTTCAAGAAGGGAAAGAGATGAATTTTGGGCGGAGATAGCCGAGGTAGGACTTCATTTGGTTCTTCAGAATCATCTAATTTGATTACTAACCCGAGATGGAAAGTCATACATAGGATTATCTCCATGGCCATCTTTATTAGGAAGGATGGAGGTAGAATGGTTAGTAGGTTGGATTTGGATACTATAATGGTAATAAGTAAGGGTGGACGGCTAGATTTGATAGGCATTTTTACTCAGTTGTTTGAGACATACCAAAGTGGTAAGTCCAAGAGTAAGGCTTTGGGTGGAGGAACGATCATCACTTTGATCGCTTTGGACCTTGGATTTAAATTTGACTCGGATGCTAGTTTGAAAAAGGAGGTGCTTAATGTGAAGAGAATGATCATCATGCAAATGTTAAATGAGGACAAATCTTGGGTTGAAGGCCTTTATCGGGTGCAAAGAGCTTCGAACAAAAGAAGATTTGTTGAGGAAGAACCGGTTGAGGAAGCAAAGGAAAATCACCAACCTTCACCCGCTAGGACCATGCGTATGGAACAAGGAGAATCCTCCATGCCCTTGAATGCAATCTTTAACCGAATGGATGAAATGGCCAAGGAGATGGAGAGGATGAGATTGGATAGAGAGCGTTCAAACGCTTATATTAATGAGCTCGTGCAATGGGGGCACGAAACCTTCTCCTTGATCACCACCCACATGGGTTGCCAAGGGTATAGGCCACCACCACACCCCGAAGGATTTTATAGGCCCGAGGTTCCCATATTTAATGCGGCGAGTGAAGGAAGGGGAATGGAAAATGATATCACCATAGATGAGGTGATGGAAGAGATGGAGAGGACCACGGCTCATGGGGGAGATCATGAAGAGCAAGATGATGATGCCAATGGAGAATGAAGACATTTACTTGTCTAAGTTTTTATTTCCTTGCTTCATCTCCTTTGCTAGATCTTTATGTGCTTGAACTTTATGCTTGAACTTCATGCCTAGTAGACTTTGTGTTTGGATTTCTATGTGGTGTTTATTCGTTAACTCTTTTTGCCATGATTCACTCATAGAGATGTTACACATTGTCTCATTCAATCTTATAAGCATGTATGAATTCATTTCTATGTCCTACGCCGAGGTCTTTTATAGGTGAGGATATAAGTCGACCGAGTAGAATTTAGGGCGCGAATGGTATTCAAATTCTGCTCTCCCGAGCAAGCCTTAACCTCTGCCGAGCAGACTTCATTTAGTAGATCAGTGAATTCTCCTCTGGCCGAGCAACATTTTAATCTGGCCGAGCAAAAATCACTGACTACCAACTCTCCATCAGACACACTAAACCTCTGTCGAGCAGAATCTTTCCAGGCCGAGCAGACATTTCCATTCCCTGCATAATCATTCTGCTCGGCCGACCAGTTCTGAAAGAGCAATTCTGCTCGGCCGACCTTCTCTTGATTCCCTCAAATGATTTTCCCTATTTGACCCATTTTTCCTCATTTTTCACAACATCACTTCTCTCACTAAGCATCCTAAGCTCCAAACCTCCTCATCCCACAACCTTACTCAACTCATCAACTCATCCAAAACCACTCAAATCCATCATCATCAATGGCTAGAAGATGGAATCCATTTAGATCATCATCATCCACTCGCATGCATGAGCAACCTCCCCTCCTCCTAACCAATTCGGATACCCCAAGCCTCATTCCATATCCATTTGGGGAACCTCTTCAATTTGAAAGGAGAGAAGAGCAAGAGAGGTACATGATGTATGAAGGTTTCAAGATACCGGGAACCCTCTTCCCTAAGCTTGATGAGATTGACTCTCTTCCTCACATGCAAAGAGGTAAGATCCATGAATTGTTAGATAATTGTGGATTAGGATTCTTGTTGAGGGAAGATCCGGGTACTTACCCTAGAATGGTCAAGGAATTCATGTGTACATTTAGTGCCGAATGGGTTGATGGAGATATAGATGAAGGCATGGTAGATGGAAGGCGTAGGTATGTGATGGGATGGAACTTTAGACTTGGAGATAGATGGTGGAGACTTAGGGAGGATGAAGTAAGGGAAATCCTAGGTATGGAGGACAACCTTCCTAGTGACACAAGCTATGATGATGAAGTAGGAAGTGTTGCGGGAGTCTATCCTAGGAATGATCCCCTTAGAAGGAACCGATTTTGGGAGGAGATCACCAAAAGGATTGAAACATTTGTGTCCCCGAACCATCCACTATGATTTGGGTGAGGAGGTATAAGGTGATACATAGACTTGTCTCTATGGCAATTTTTGTGAGAAAGGATGGAGGAAGGCATGTCTACAAACATGACTTAGATTGTATGAGAATGATTAAAGAGAGGAAGAAGATTGACTTGGTACAAATGCTTACAAGACAATTTGAAGAGTACCAAAAGCCAAATGCTAAGGCAAAGGCTTTAGGTGGCGGAGCTATCATCACATGGATTGCCATACACTTAGGATTCTCCGTGGACCACTTCCCTCCCATACGCAAAGAAGTGCTTGATGTTAGGAGGATGCGCCAAATGCACATGATTGAGTGGGGGAATGATCGGTGGGTTGTAAGGCCTTTTCGTCCTCTACGTGCGGTAGAGCAAGTTACAAAGAGGAAGAGAGGAGAAGGGCCCTCCAATCGAATCCGTACCCCCAATGACTCTCCTCCTCATCAAGGCCAAGAACCTCATGCCACCTATGCTCACTCTCCTAGCTCCTTCCATTCCGCCGCCTCTTACATCCCTACATACCATTCCTCACCCCACCACTTTCCTCCTTGCTCACCTCCATCTACTCCCATACACTCTACACCCTATCACCCTTCTCCGCCACAACAAAGCCACTACACACCACATACCGTTGATGAGGTCTATGAGAGAGTAGTTGCCTATGGCTCCTACGCGTAAGACATAGCTAATTGGCAAGGAGATATGATGTCACATCTCTTTGACCAACTAGACCTCACGGGGTATAGGGCACCTCCACACCCCGATGACCATTACTTTGCTTCCCACATTCCACAAGAGGATGAGGGAGATGATGATGAAGAAGAGGATGATGAAGATGACAATGAAGACCAAGATGATGATGATGACTATGATGAGGATGATGAGTAGGAGGCACACTATGCTTATTTGCTTGCTTGTTTCACTCTTGCTAGTTCTTTTGTGATGTATTGTATTATGAGTTGAACTTGCTACTCTTTTGTGTGTGTTTCCTTTGATGTTATTCAAGCTTTATGTTTATTGTTATCTTGGATGCTTTATAAGATTGAATAACTTCTTATCCCATCTCATATGTTTGGTTTGGCCTATGTTATGATTTGTTTCACAAACTCTATACATTTCACTTGTTTGATATCCTTACGAGTTTAGGTTTATGCCAAAGCCAAACATACATGAAAATCGAAATGAAAAGCACATGGAGCAAGCATGGATGCATACTAGTCTTCCTTCACACGAGAGAAGTTTCTTTACCCTTCTCTTATGCTTCTATTGGATTGCTTAGGGACTAAGCAAATTTTTAAGTGTTGGGTGGGGTAGTATGCATGAATTCATACTTTTAATGCTTCATGTCATCAAATCATTCAATCGTTGATCACTTTTGGGCATTGACATTTGCTTGATTTATCACCTTCATCCTACATTTTTGATGATAATTTGAAAAATAAGTTTGCTAAGCTTAAGATTACATTTGTGAGCATGGATTAACAAATTTGTTCATTGATCATGATGATGTGGGATGATTGAAATTCTTAGCTTGTGCACTTTTTCATGAATTGACATCTAAGCTAGTTTAAATCATTGATCATTAATGTGCTCTTTCATTGCATAATGAGTAAGGAGATTTTAGTAGCATGAACAAGAGGAAATTTTTTCAAAAATAGCATAGAGTTTTTGCTTGTGTTTGCCTAATAGGTGAATTTAGCCATTTTTGCCTTGCTTGTGTATCAACTTTGCTTGCCTATATGCCAAATTTTTGTTAATTGGACACATTGTCAAGTTTTAAGTGTGGGGTTAACACCAAAGCTCACTCTAAAAATTCCTACTTCAAAGAAGTAAACAAGGAATCGTAGTGCAAGTGCCGGGGGTTAGGAAGGTAATTTCCCCCTCGAAAGTACTTGCACTAACAAAAAAAGTGTTTTATGAAAAGTTATTCTAGTGCCGGGGGTTAGGAAGGTAAGTTCCCCCCCGAAAGTACTTGAATAAGCAAAAAGGAAAGAAAAAAAAGAGAATAAAAGAGAAGCTTGAATGGTAACTCGCATTGATTCTTGACTTTGTGCCCTTATGCATATTGTGAGTGTATTTGCAAGTGAGGTTGTGCATTTGCTTGATTGATTTGTCTATTTGGATGATCCTTGCACTTTATGGCAACACAAGTGAGAATTCTATGTCTAGCTATTATCCTTCTATGTCTAAACTCCTCTTCTCTTATGGATCATGACGTGTAGTCATATACTTGAGAATGAGTTTAATGTCATGAGCCTATGTACTTGCCTTTTGCAAGCATAAGTGATTGGCTAGACAAGTCCTCCATGAGTGCTAATTTCTCTTTATGAGTTGTGTGATGATAAGAAGCATTAACAATGGCTTTGATAAATCCTAGCTATGATGGAAAGATTGTTAAATGTTACTTGTGATGAATGACATGATTCCCAAATATTTGTGTGATATGAGTGAACTAATTTCCATTCTTGCTATGAGTTAAAATGCTTAAAATCTTGCTTAGTGCTTCTCGATTGGTGTGAATTGTATAATGGATGATTGTGAGCGGTATTTGTGAGTATTCCCACTTGGAAAACTCTCACGAGACTATAACTCGTCCACTAGGGCAACCTAGGGGTTCAAAGGCTTGATGCATATGCTAAATGCATCCGTGATTCCTACGAAAGTGAGTTAGGAGTAGTTCATAGTTTGCATTTCATTTCTTAGGTTTATAACTTTCACTTGGTGCTCGATTCTCATTCTCATATGCATTGATTGATCTTTGAATTACCTATGAGTCTTATCTTGCATCATTTGCCCGACCAGAGCAGGGGATCATTAAATGAAGAGATCAAAGGAGTCCTGCTCGGTCGAAGAGAATTCTGCTCGGCCCAGGAGTTATCAAGAGTTGATATAATAATTCTCAGAGATTTTTACTCGGGCCGAGTATAAATCTGCTCGGGTGGACCAAGAGGAGCTCTGCCGAGTAGAAGCTGCCCTGCCGAGGACCAAAACTGCACCTTATCCAAGCTTGCTCGGGCCAGAAGAAACAAGTCGGCCGAGCAGATTTTGCCCCAATTATTCTGCTCGGCCGAGGTCAAACTTGCTAGGGAGAGGACTGCCGAGTATAAAAACTTTTTGGACATTTCAAACTGGAGGCCTTGTCTTCGGACTTTGACCAGCAACCCTAGAATTTCGACTTTTGAAGATCAAGTGCTACTTTGTGGAATTGAAGACTTTAGAGTGAAGATCAAGCATCAACCTCTACATTTCTACTCTAGTTTGCAATTTAATTTCATGTTTTCATACATTTCAATTGTTATTTCCTTCTTAGTTAGCATTAGTAGTGAGTAGTGATTGGTTAGGGATCTTATGGATCCCTAGGTTGGATGCATGTATTTGGATGATGATTAATTTGTTATGCAATGAATTTTGATATGAATTTTGTGCATTGGCTACATCTATTAAATGTTGCACATTAAGTGTTTGTGAAAATGCTTAAGTGTAATTAATTGAACCTAATCAATGTTATATGCAATGAAAATTGATATTAAGTTGATTAGATAGCCTTGCATGAATAATCTACTTTGATCTTGACATGAAAGTGTAGGATTGATGTGGATGACTAGTTTACTTGATCTAGGTTATGGTAACTCTTCCAAAATATTGAAAGATTGAGGAAGAGTCCATTACCTAAGGGAGAGCCAAAATATTGAAAGATTGAGGCCTCCATTTAAATGAACCTCTTAGTCCTAACATGCAATGAAAGTTGAACTTTGGATTAATGTTCATCAATAGACTAGTCTAATCATTTTCTATTCATTAAACGTTGCATAATTGATTGTCATCACCTTATATGCTATAGCCTAGGGTCCATAGATCCTTGATCACTTTTAGTTTGCATATTAATTTTCCAAAAACATTACAATCTCTTACAAATTCCCCAAACCTTTTCTTTAGGCAACTCTTAAGTAGTAAAGACTAGTTAATCAATTCTAACTCATCTCTAGGGATTCGACTCTAGGTCTCCTAGATTTATAAATTGTTTTTGCCGTGTTAGGACATCAAAACTTCCACTATAAAACACACGTCAAGGCACAAGTATAAATACTCAGCTACCAGGAAATTCCAGAAATGTACATATTTGCAAAAAGAGGCGATTTAGAGGAGAATTGAAGAAGGATCGCAAAACTGCCGGTGCAAGACTGAGACGCGCACTGACGATGCGCGCACCAGGCTATAGTGTTTTTACTTGTTGTTTTCATATGAATATTGAGATGAATATGTTCAGCATGTCTAGCTAACTTTCTGAATTCAGTTTAGACTTTGATCTATGAATAATATGTTTTGAGGTTTTATTTTAATGCATGACCTGTTTATATTATTACTCCGAGCAAACTTGCATGATAACTAGTTTAGATAGTTAGGCGAAGCCTTTACCCGCAGACCTAATTATAGATTCTATTATCTAACGTTAAACTATCAGAGGTACGTTACAGTGAATGATAGGAGTAGCACTAGAATATTTAATCACTACCTTTACCGGATTTGTGGTTAATTAGGCTAGGTTGGGTAGTAATATCATATTGAACTTTACCGGAATATATGTGTAAGTTTATTTAAGCCTTTACCGGACCTTAGCTTGCGTGAAACAATTAGTCATAGATCCTTTGAAAACTAGTAGGAGAGTTGGGACAAATTTTCAGCACTTAACGACGTGCTCGTCACAGGGCGTGAAAGAAAGTTGGATCTGAACGAGCTTGATGAGCTGCGCGCCGACGCGTATGACAGCACGCGTGACTACCAATTGTGCACAAAACTATATCACGATAAGTTCATTCTGCGCCGTTCTTTTAACATAGGTGATAAAGTTTTGTTGTTCTCTTCAAGTTTAAAGATCATGCCAGGAAATTGCGTAGCAGGTGGACCCCGACCATTTACTGTCACAAAGGTTTTTGCACACGAACCGTTGAACTCGAAGATGAGAATGATCGTCACCGCTTCAAGGTTAACGGCCAGCGAATTAAGCAGTATCTTTCTGGACTAATTCCACCAGCCCAAGAGTTCGATCTTGTGACACCAGGTAAGCAAGAGGCACCTGCCCAGATTCAACAGGTGCGCGTCCAGCCACTAGCGCACGCAACAAGTCGCGCAACAGACCTACGCGTCAGCACAAAAGGACATCGAAGGAATACAAGGGCAATAACCAGACAAGGTACTGTCGAGCCAATGACGTTAAACAAAGGCACTTCCGGAGGTAACCTGTTCAAAATTTTTATATGCAAGCATGCGTACTGCCTTCTTTACCACTTGTGCATAATGTGAGGACACATTTTTTTAAGTGTGGGGGGGGGGTAGTACATCTATCTTAAGAGTAGTTTAGTTTAAATTTTTTGTTTTTTAGCTTAGACTAGCTGGCATGCGCGACTTGTGTGCGTTACTCACGCATCTGCGTAAATTGAGCATATGTGATTTATTTTGACTTTTTGTTAATTTTTTCAAATTTTGTGTGTATTCTTGAGTGGAATAAAGAGGGATGTGGAGTTCATAGAAACGTCCTAGAGAAGCAGTCAATCGAACGAAGCTTGAGGAGCGGTTGTATGGTTATGAGTGGTCTTGGAGGTTGGTACTTCACGGTCAAAGGAAAAAGAGCAAGCTCAGTCACGCAAGTGCCGAAGGCAAAACCCTAATGGCATGACGAGACGGGAAAACAGACCGTCTTCGTTGAAGTTAGTCGCTCAGGAAGGGGCCCGTGGTAGCAAACGCGCGGCCAGACTTGCGCGCGACTAATCAGACGCGAGAGCGGGGCGTCGTTCCATAGCTGTTATACGAAGGCTATGATTGGAAACCGTTCTAGGGTAGAATTAAGATCCGGACCCGAAAAGATTCAATTCAAAGTTAAAGCTCAAAAAGCCGAAACCATGAAAAGAAGAAATTGTGCAACAAAGAGTGTATCAATAGTCCGAGAAAACAAATAGTGAAGCGTCAAAGACGTAAGCTCAGAACCCTAAGGACGCGAATCAATCACATACCAGAAAAAGTGAACACAAATAACCATACAATTGTGAGTCAAGAAGAATTCGGCGACCGGTGCTTAAAAGGACTATCTCCCAATCATCCGAATTGGAATGCATTCCGCAAGATAGGTAAAACAAAGTTTGAATTAATTGCAAGAATCAGTTTAATGTTGTATAGTCACAGTTGCGCAGGTTATGTGAGTGGCGCAGTACGTCTAGTAATCACGCGTACATTACACAAGAGGTAAGGAAGCCGGATTGTTCAGGGACGAACAAGAGTAAGTGTGGGGGATTTGATAGAGCACTTTTGTATGTTGTTTTAGGTCCTTTACAATGCTTGTATTTCTAACATATTCAGTATAAGATTACGCTTTTGGTGTAGGTTTATATCTCAAGTTTAACAGAAGAGTTAGAACAAAAGTGCAACAAGAAGGCTGAATCTCAGAACAAAGAACAACAAAATTGACGAGAGCTGAAAACTAACGAGCGCGCGAGAAGTGTGACGCGCGAGTATGTGTCGCGCAGAGCAGAGGAAGCGATGACGTCAGCAATCAGCGATAAATCCAGAGCGATGATGTCATCACGCGCAAAGAATATTTCTAAGTTTGGAATTTAGAGATAAAATATTTCCAAGGCTTATTTTTAGAGATAAGGATGATTTCCAATATATTTTCTTGCCAACTTTTTCGTGGAAACCCTAGAAGGCAAGCTATAAATACAGAGCATAAAGGAAATCACAAGTGTGTGTGAAGAGCTGCCCAATTCAGAGAAAGAGACCTGCGCGCAAGCTTCTGACGCGAGCGAGACAACGCATCCATCAGATTTGCTTTGTTATTTTAGTTGTTCAATATTAATTTTGAGATGTATTCATTGAGCATGTCTAGCTAACTTGTTGAATTCAGTTTGGATTCAGATATATGAATAATATGTTTTGAGGTTTTGTTCTCAACTGCATAATAAGTTTAGTATTATTATTCCAAGCTCAATTGCATGCTAATTAGGTTAGATAATTAAGCAAAGCCTTGCACCGCAGACTTAGTTATATAATTTGTTATCTATAGTTAAACTATCAGAAGTACGTGAATGTGAATGATAGGAGTAACGCTAGAATAGTTAATCACTACCTTGACCGGATTCGTGGTTAATTAGATTAGACCGAGTAATAATATCATACGGACTTTGACCAAAATGTATGTGTAGCTTATTAAGCTTTAACCGGATTTTAACCTACGTGAACATTATATCATGTATCTTTAGTGACCGATGGTAAACATAGAAATTCATAGTGAAGAATCTGAACCGAGCTCATCTCTGTTTTATTGACATCTTTATAATTGCCTTCTGATCGTGCGCCAGTATTACTTGCACAACTGTTTTCTTCCTTTTAATTGCTCATACTTACAAAACCCAATTTTAGTTTGTAGATAAAAGACGACTTCACACCGTTCCCTGTAGATTTGACCCCTAACTTATTAGACTATACTAAGGAGGAGAGGGATAAATTTCCAACACTCAATGACGTGCTCGTCATCGACTGTATGACTAATCACTTCATTATCACTTCTAATAGTGTAATATAGCGTACCTCAACGATTAAACGATTCATTTGAAAGTTCGAATCAAGTTTGCTACACTTTGAAGCAAAGTGTTAGTGCACTCTAAAGTTCATGTTTAGAGGCCTTTACGAACATGATAAATGAGTCGACTGTATGACTAATCACTTCATTATCACTTCTAATAGTGTAATATAGCATAACTCAACGATTAAACGATTCACTTGAAAGTTCGAATCAAGTTTGCTTCACTTAGAAGCAAAGTGCTAGTGTATATTAAAGTTCGTGTTTAAAGCCTTTACAAACATGATAAATGAG
Organism: Sedum album; assembly: GCA_006409495.1. NCBI lineage: Eukaryota > Viridiplantae > Streptophyta > Magnoliopsida > Saxifragales > Crassulaceae > Sedum > Sedum album. The sequence goes on from QZGG01001865.1 coordinate 45,202, forward strand.
TCGACTGTATGACTAATCACTTCATTATCACTTCTAATAGTGTAAAATGGCATAACCCAACGATTAAACGGTTCACTTGAAAGTTCGAATCAAGTTTGCTTCACTTTGAAGCAAAGTGCTAGTGTACTATAAAGTTTATGTTTAGAACCTTTGCGAACATGATAAATGAGTCAACTGTATGACTAATCACTTCATTATAACTTCTAATAGTGTAATATAGCATAACTCAATGATTAAATGATTCCCTTGAAAGTTCGAATCATGTTTGCTTCACTTTTAAGCAAAGGCTAGTGTACTCTAAAGTTTGTGTTTAAAGCCTTTACGAACATGATAAATGAGTCGAAAGTATGACTAATCACTTCATTATCACTTCTAATAGTGTAATATAGCATAACTCAACGACTAAACAATTCACTTGAAAGTTCGAATCAAGTTTGCTTCACTTTGAAGCAAAGTGCTAGTATACTCTAAAGTTCGTGTTTAGCGCCTTTACGAACGTGATAAATGAGTCGACTGTATGACAAATCACTTCATTATCACTTCTAATAGTGTACTATAGCATAGCTCAATCATAGAGCACTTTTGTATGTTGTTTTAGGTCCTTTACACTGCTTATAATTCTAACATATTCAGTATAAGATTACGCTTTTGGTGTATTTTGTATCTCAGGCTTATCAGAAGATTTAGAACAAAAGTCCAACAAGAAGGCTGAATCTCGGAAGAAAAGACAACAAAGATGACAAGAGCCAAAGACCAACGAGCGCGCAAGCAGTGTGGCGCGCGAGTCTGGGTCGCGCAGGGCAGAGCAAAATGATGACGTCAGCAATCAACGAAATATCCAGAGCGATGACGTCATCACGCGCAAAGAATATTTCTAAGTTCGGTTTTTGGAGATAAAGATATTTCCAAAGCTGATTTTTAGAGATAAAGATGATTTCCAACATATTTTCTTGCCTAATTATTCGTGGAAACCCTAGAAGGCACAAGTATAAATACTGAGCATGGAGGAAATCACAGAGAGGCGCAGAGAGAGGAGATTTAGAGCAGAATTGAAGAGAGTTCGCAGAACTGCCGGCGCAAGACTGGGACGCGCACATCAGGCTATAGTGTCTTTACTTGTTGTTTTCATATAAATATTGAGATGAATATGTTCAGCATGTCTAGCTAACTTTCTTAATTCAGTTTAGACTTTACTCTATGAATAATATGTTTTGAGGTTTTATTCTTCATGCATGACCTGTTTAGTATTGTTACTCCGAGCATACTTGCATGATAACTAGTTTAGATAGTTAGGCGAAGCCTTTACCCGCAGACCTGATTATAGATTCTATTATCTAACGTTAAACTATCAGAGGTATGTTACAGTGAATGATAGGAGTGGCACTGGAATAGTTAATCACTACCTCTACCGGATTCGTGGTTAATTAGACTAGGTTGGGAAGTAATATCATATTGACCTTTACCGGAATATATGTGTAAGTTATTAAGCCTTTACCGGACCTTAGCTTACGTGAACAATTAGTCATAGATCTTTAAAAAACCCGTGATAGACATAGAAGTTCATAGTGATAAGTCTAAGCTGAACTCATCTCTCATTTATAGTTAAACTCGTATTGTATTCTGTGCGCCAGTAGTACTCACGCATCTTTTTTCTTTCTTGTGCTTGTTTTACTCACACAACCCCAATCTGTAGTTGTAGATAAAAGACGACTTCTCACCGTTCCCTGTGGATTCGACCCCTGACTTACCTAGACTATACTAAGGAGGAGAGGGACAAATTTGCAGCACTCAGCGACGTGCTCGTCAAATTTTGTGCCATTGCAGGGGAACGCGCTAGAGAAGTTTTCTTTTCTTTTGTATTTAGTTTGTTATTTACTTTCTGTTTCTTATATAAAAATCCAAAAAAAAAATTAGTTACGTTAATCTAACTTTTGTTTTTGTCTTTGTATGGAAGCGAGTGGCGAAAATAGTGTAATCGGCCGAAGAATAGAGACTCCAGACGCGCCTGTGCGCAGCGCCGAGAACATCTTTGCTCGCCTACACCCTGCTAATCAGAATGGATGCCGAAATACAGAGGAACGACAACCAGCTTCCAAATAATATGGATGTATGCATGCCACAACCTGTCGCGCGCGTTCCTGCGCAACCAGTGGTGCGACGCACCATAAAGGAGATGTCAGCTCCTCAAGCTGGTAATCAACCATGGTGTATCGTGCTACCCCCGGATGGTCATTTTGAGTTGAGGACCCAGCTAATTCACTACGTACCAAAGTTCCATGGTATGGCTAGTGAGAATGCGGTTAAGCACGTTAGAGAGTTCACGGCTATATGCGAGAATATGACGAATGGGAACGAAGATCCTGAGTTGCTAAAGTTGAGAGCTTTTCCATTCTTATTGTGTGATTCAGCTGATGGGGCTAGCACTGGTTCGATAAGGACGTGGCCCGAGTTGCAAGAGAGATTCCTAGACAAGTTCTACCCTGCGGCTAAGGTATCACTACTCAGAAGAGAGCTAGCCGCGCCAAAGCAGTTGCATGTAGAGTCATTGTCAGAGTATTACGAGCGGTTCAGGGAACTTGAAGCGAACTGCTACAATCATGGGCTCCCACAACATGTGTTGATAGAAAACTTCCTAAATGGACTTAATGAGATGGAACTCAGGTTGCTGAATGCTTGCGCAGGCGGCAATGTGAGGAACATGTACCCGGAAGATGTTTGGAACTTGATAGAGGATACGGCGGACCATTTCAGATATCAGGTATCCCTAGAGAAAAATCGCGCCAGATCACTGCATCAAGTAGACGTTACTGGAGAAATCAAGGAGCTAAAAGATATGATGCAGAAACTGATGATGAAGCAGAGCGCCGATATGAGACCGTGTGAATTCTGTCACGCCACAGACCATCAGACAGACGCGTGTCCCACCCTAATGCTCCCACTGGCGCGCGACCTTACGTGCCAGCCGCTTCCCATAACCCGCCGCACAGACATGCTGAAGGGCTGACAAGCACGTCTTTGAGTGCTGCAAATTTGTCCCGGCTCTCCTACGAGTATAGTCTTGGTAAGCTGGGGTCGAATCCACAGGGAACGATGAGAAGTCGCTTTTCAACTACAAACTAAAGATTGGGTTGTGAGTGAAAACAATTAAAAGAAAGAAAAACTGTTGCGCAAGTACAACTGGCGCACACACAGACAGCAAGTATAAAAATGTATAAATGCAAGAGATGAGCTCGGTTCAGATTCTTCACTATGAATTTCTATGTTTATCCTCGGTCACTAAAGATACATGATATAATGTTCACGTAGGTTAAGGTCCTGTCACAGCTTAATAACCTACACATACATTCCGGTCAAGTTGTATGATATTATTACTCAATCTAGTCTAGTCAATAACGAATCCGGTCAAGGTAGCTATGCCTATTCTAGTGTTACTCCTATCATTCACAGTCACGTACTTCTGATAGTTTAACTATAGATAATAGATTCTACAACTAAGTCTGCGGTGCAAGGCTTCGCTTAATTGTCTAACCTAATTATCATGCAATTGAGTTCGGAATAATAATACTAAACTTATCATGCAAATTAAGAACAAGACCTCAAAACATATTATTCATAGATCAAATCCAAACCGAGTTCAGTGAGTTTAGCTACTCATACTGAATGAATACATCTCAAGAATAATTATAGACAACTAAAATAACAAGACAAATCTGAGGTGCGTCGTCAGGCTCGCGTGACAGCTTGCGCGCACGGCTCGGCGGAATTCTGCTCTTCTCTCAAGTCGCCCTTGTGATTTCCATGAAGCTTTGTATTTATAGTCTTGCCTCCTAGGGTTTCCACGAATATTTAGGCAAGGATATCTGTAGGAAATCATCTTATCTCTAAAAATCAGCTTAGGAAATATTAATCTCCAAAAACCGAACTTAGAAATATTCTTTGCGCGTGATGACGTCATCGTCCGAATATCTCGCTGTCTGCTGACGTCACCGTTTTGCTGTCTTCTGCGCGACCCATCGCGCGCCATAGTGCTCGCGCGCTAGTGGTCTTTGTCCTTGTTGTCAATTGTTGTCTTTTGCTCGAATTCAGCCTTCTTGTTGCGTTTTTGTTCTAACTCTTCTAATCCTGAATACAAAACTACACCAAAAGCGTAATCTTATACTAAATATGTTAGAATAAGCAGTGTAAAGGACTTAAAGTAGCGTACAAAGCACTCTATCAAATCCCCCACACTTACTCTTGTTCGTCCCTGAACAAGTCGGCTTCCTTACCTCTTGTGTAATGCACGCGTGAATGTTGGACTTACTGCGCCACACGTCTGCGCCACTCTCACAACCTGCGCAACTGTGATTATACAACACAAAACTGATTTAAGTATTAATTCAAACCTTGTGTTACCTCTCTTGTGGAATGCATATCAATTCGGATGATTGGGAGATAGTCCTTTTAAGCACCGGTCACCGAATTCTTCTTGATTGCGATTGCATGGTTATTCGTATTCGCTTCTCTGGTACGTGATTGATCGCGTCTTAGGGTTTTGAGCTTACGTCTTTGACGCTTCACTGTTTGTTCTCGGACAGATTGATAACTTTTGTTGCACAATTTCTTCTTTTCATTGTTTCGGCCTTTTGAGCTTTAACTTTGAATTGAATACTTTCTTTCTGGTCCGGATCTTATTTTTCCCTAGAACGGTTTCCAATCATGGCCTTCGGATAGCAGCTATGGAACCACGCCCCGCTCTCGCTTCTGACCAGTCGCGCGCAAGTCAGGCCGCGCGTTTGCAACCGCGCGCCCCTTCCTGAGCAACTAACTTCAGCGAAGACGGTCTGTTTTCCCGTCTCGTCACGCTTAGGGTTTCGCCTTCGGCATCTGCGTGACTGAGCTTGCTCTTATTCCTTTGACCGCGAAGTACCAACCTCCACGAATACTCATAACCATACAACCGATCCTCAAGCTTTCGATCGACTGCTTCTCTAGGACGTTTCTATCAACTCCACATCCCTCGTTATTCCACTCAAGAGATACACAAAAATTCGAAAAAATTACAAAAATCAGAATATGTCATATAAGCACAAATTACCACAGGTGCGCGAGTACGCACACAGGTCGCGCACGCCAATGTTTCTCGCGCAATTACCTCTTGAGATGTGTTCAATTCGGTTTGTTTAAACTTTAAAAAAACGAAAAAATTAATCCTAATACTCCTAAGATAGATGTACTACTACCCCCCACACTTAAACAAAAACGTGTCCTCACGTTATGCACAAGTAGTAAAGAAGGCAATAGTAATGCATGCACACATAGCAATTTGCACCGATCACAATTCAGAATAGCCATACCGAGTCAATATAAAACACCGATTAAAATTAAAGCACCGAATGAAAACATGTGTTTTAAAACAGAAAGTTCAAACATCCACCGATATAGTTCAAGACACCGATTACAAATATTTAGAACGAAGTAGAAAAAGACCGGGAAAGTTCCTCTATTGGGTCTTCATTCTGTAGCTCATATCCGTCCGGTATCGGGTCTCCAATACGCCATCCTCTGGGTGGCGTCAGGTCCAGGTTGGCACCCTGTGGCGCCATGTACTCCATCACACGCTGCGCGTTGAACACCCAGCGTTCATCAATTAGCACTTGAGCGCCACTGCCTTGTGCGCTGGACTCGGCTCGCGCACGCTCTGATTTGCGCCTGCTCCTTCTGGGTGCCACTGGATCTTGCTCCAGTACCTCTGGCGCAGCCCTGACATTCTCGAATCCGGGCTTGTAACTCCAATACGCAGTACCATCCGCGCGAATCTTAATACCCTTATAAAGACGCATCTTCTGGCACGTCAGGAACTCTGCCCGTACAATATTGTGCTCTTCAACCCAGGGCTCCATATGCAGCGCACGTAGGAAGTGCGTGATCAAACCTCCGCAGAGCAGCAGACCCTTCATGCTCACGGCTTCCCAATAGCTGGTGAGCAGGCGGTTGTAGCGCACCTTCTTCCCATAGTAAAGGCCCTTCAAGATTTCCATATCCATTAGCCCGGGCCTCTGAGATCCATTGTACCGGCCCAGTATCGAATGCGAGATCAGCCTCTGAAGATAGAACATCTTCGGATCCAACAATTCAGTACCGAGGCTCCTTCCTCTAGCATACGGCTTGCTGCCGTCAGTCCAGTCATCCCAGGCATCCTGGGCCGTGTGTTCGTCCACTTGCGCGCCAGGCATTCGTGCGAGTCCCATCACTGCGCCGAACTGAGATGGCGCGGCCTCGTAGTACACGCCCCTGTGGCGGTACCGAATCCGATCAGCAAGTCCTTCATATGATGCGAGGAATTCCAGTGTATCCTCCACGTCTGTATCTGAGGATAGCTCCATAAACGCTTCCCATCCAGTGGCGCCGCATGTACTTCTTCATAGAGCCCCATCTCACGAAGGAAGTCCTCATCAACAAA
>QZGG01001866.1:0-51693 GCA_006409495.1 Sedum album
GGACGAACAAGAATAAGTGTGGGGTGGTTTCATGGAGCGTATTTATACGATCCATTTCATCGCAAATTCCCATCACTTGACTACATATTTTCATATATTATTTTACTTTTTGTGAATGATTTATGTTATAGGTGTATCAAGAACATTTTGACAATTTGTCGCAATTACAAGTCAACAAAAGCAAGAGGATCTGATTTTTTATCATTCCGCGGAGGCTACTGGATTATTGAGCGCGGAGGGTATTGAATTATGGATAAAGTCTTTACGGTCCGCGGATTAATATAGCTCAGGGTCCGCGTATGGTCACATACGCGGAGGCTTCTGCATTTTTTCCGCGGAGGCTTCTGCATTTCCCTAAAATAGTTCAGGGTCCGCGGATGGAAATCCTTCAGGGTCCGCGGCAGTTCCAGATTTAGCAAATTGCATTTATCACCAACTTTGGAAATGAGGAAGGATTAAATACGAGGCTCATGGGAATGTGACGAGATAATTGGACATTTATGATGAAAATGCAGTATATAAGGAGGTGACAACAAGCTACCAAGGGACAATTCATTCTAGCAAAAATCCACCTTACATTACACTCATTTTCTACACCATTTTGGAGATCTCTTGCAAGGTTGAAGATTCTGGATTTTTGGAGACAAAGTCAGCTCAATCTAAGGCCGTAGTGACAGCGGAGAAGGATAAAAGAAGACTCATCTTCATCACCAAAATTTGTGAAACAATTCTTACTTCAAACTCATTTATTTTTATTGTGTTTTGCCATGGATATTATGTGTAACTAAACTCACCAATTTGGGGAGTTGTTTGTTAACATGTCTTGATGATTATCACACATGATTATTCTTATGTGAATTTTATTATAATTCTTTGTGCAAATAACATGCTTGTATGTTAGTTTAGAGTAGCCTAGCGGTGAACTATATTAACATGTCTTGTGTGATGCTTGTTTGATTATTTTCTAGTCAAGCCTAGCGGTGTAGCTAGTTTATAATTTATTCATGCTATTGTCATCTTCTTGAGAACTTAGCGGTTAATAGAAGATAAGGATTTTCTATAGAATTATTTACATATTATCTTAGCGGATGTATGTTTGTTGTGTTTCTAGCGGGAACAACTATATAAAATTCATATGATTGTTATATGTGTGGTAATTATTTTGTGTTGCAAACAACTCCCTGAATTGATTGTTGACATATATATTTTTATTCATATTTTATTTGTTGAAGCATAAAAAACAATTCTTTGAAACCCCCCTTTTTATATTTTTAGAATAATTATACTCTTGACTTAAATTGCTCTCTTTTGGGTTCGACCCTACTTGCCGCTTGCTAGCTTGTAGGATTTATTATAAATTTAAGTTTGACGCACTCAACGACGTGCTCGTCATGTGGCCAATAGAAACCAGAATCTAATATTTTTCTACTAGTTCGTTTAGGACCAAAATGACCTCCACATGCATGCTCATGACAAAAGGCTATAACTGACTCTATTTCATGATCAGGAATACAACGTCTCAGTATTTGATCTGGACCTATTCTAAATAAGTACGGATCATCCCATAGGTACAATCTAGCATCACGTTTCAATCGAAGCTGTTGCGGTTTGTTAAAAGTTGGTGGGAACTTACCAGTGACCAGGTAGTTTACAATGTGCCCATACCATGGTATCTTACCCTGTAACGTCATTATGTGCTCGTCTGGGAATGTCTCCTTAATGATCCCCTGATCCTCCTCTCTGATTATTCGACTAAGGTGATCTGCTACTGTGTTATCCGAGCCCTTTTTGTCTTTGATTTCAATGTTGAATTCCTGCAAAAGCAACAACCAACGCATGAGTCTCGGCTTAGTTTCTTTCTTAGACATTAAATACCTTAGTGCGGCGTGATCCGTGAATATGATGACTTTGGCCCCTAATATGTATGCACGGAATTTCTCTAGGGCAAAAACAATGGCTAGTAACTCCTTTTCAGTAGTGGTGTAGTTCCGCTGCGCTGGGTCCAGTGTGCGCGAGGCATAGTAGATGGCGTGTGGTTTCTTATCTTTGCGCTGACCAAGTACTGCGCCAACAGCATAGTCGCTCGCGTCACACATCAACTCGAACGGTAGGTCCCAATCTGGCGCCTGTAGTACTGGCGCGCTAGTCAGTGCGCGCTTCAGTGCGTCAAACGCTGCGCGACAGGCATCTGTAAAGTCAAACACTACATCCTTTTGCAGGAGGTTAGACAATGGGGTAGATATTTTAGAAAAATCTTGAATGAAACGTCTGTAGAATCCAGCGTGCCCTAAAAAAGATTTGATTTCTCTAACATTAGTGGGGTACGGCAAGCTAGCAATAAGATCAATTTTTGCCTTGTCTACCTTTAACCCTTCTCTAGAGACAATATGGCCTAGCACTACTCCATGCGTGACCATAAAGTGACACTTTTCATAATTCAAGACTAGGTTCTTAGATATGCAACGTTTCAAGACCTTATCTAAATTTTCCAGACAATCATCAAAAGTGTTCCCATGCACAGTAAAGTCGTCCATAAACACCTCAATGCATGAACCCAACATGTCCGAAAATATGCTCATTACTAACCTTTGGAACGTACCTGGCGCGTTGCATAATCCAAAAGACATGCGCCGGAAAGCAAATGTACCGAAAGGGCACGTAACGTTGTCTTTTCTTGGTCTTCCGCAGCTATGGGAATCTGATTGTATCCTGAAAACCCATCCAAGAAACAGTAATGTGGTTTACCTGCCAATCGGTCAAGCATCTGATCTATAAACGGCAAGGGGAAGTGATCCTTGCGCGTTACTGCGTTCAGCTTCCGGTAGTCTATGCACATGCGCCAACCGGTCTGTATCCTCTTGGGCACTAGTTCTCCTGCCGCGTTCTCTTCTACGGTGATTCCACCTTTTTTAGGGACAACATGTATCGGACTTACCCACTTACTATCAGAGATGGGATAAATGATTCCGGCGTCCAACAGCTTGATGATCTCTTTCTGTACCACCTCCATCATAATAGGGTTAAGTCTTCGTTGGGCATCCCTGCATGGTTTGGCTCCATCTTCTAGCAGAATTCGATGCATGCATACATCGGGACTGATTCCGCGCAAGTCATCCAATGTCCATCCGAGTGCGCGCCTGTTGTTGCGCAAGACTTCTACTAGACGCGTTTCTTGAGCAGGTTCTAGCTGATTCTTTATAATCACCGGCTTAGTCTCATTGTCGTCTAAGAACACATACTTCAAATGCTCTGGGAGTTGCTTCAGTATGATCTTCGATTCCTGTATGTTACGAGAGACAGCCGTGTTAGCAACACATAATTCAGTACTAGAAATAAGATACCTCAAGTCGTCCGCTCTGGTGTTTCCGTCTTCTTCGTGCGCGTTGATAGTGCGCAGTTGTCTGGCGCGTCTGCTCCTCTTCCACTGCTTCATCGATAATGTCCAGTGCGTTTATTGTAGAATCATCAGGTGGAAACTGCATTCCCTTGAATATATTGAAGTGTATGACCTCACCATCGACTTCCATTGAAAGAGTTCCTTTCCATACGTCGATTCTTGTTCGTGCGGTCATCAAAAAGGGTCGGCCAAGCAATACTTGAGCAGTGTCGGCAGAGACGTTTCCTTCCATCTCTAACACATAAAAATCTGCTGGAAACACCAATTCTCCTACCCTTACTAGTACATCTTCAATCATGCCCACTGGTTGTTTGCACGACCGATCCGCTAGTTGGATTGTTAACCCTGCAGGCTTTAGTGGTCCAATGCGGAGAGACGTGTATAAAGAATGGGGTAGAACATTTATAGATGCCCCTAAGTCTATCATGCAATTATCCACTACAGAATTACCTATGGTGCATGGTATAGTGAACGTACCTGGATCTCGCATTTAGGTGGTACCTTGTGTTGCACGATTGCAGAGGCGTTAGCGTTCAGCTGCACTTTCTCTTTCTTCCCTCCTCTCCTTCTTTGTTTTGCATAAATCCTTAAGAAATTTCGCATACCTGGGGATTTGTTTCAGTGCATCTATAAGTGGAATGTTGATTTCCACCTTGCTGAACAGGTCATATAGCTCTTGATCTAGCTCGGTTTTCTTAGGTTTATTGCTCTGGGCAGGGAAAGGAAGTGGCACGTTGCTGCTAGATGGTTCCTCTGTTTCTGCAACTGGTGCGCTGGATTCTGGCGGTGAACTATTATTCTGCGCGTGCGCGCTTTTCTTGGCGCGAGTGGTCTCTGGCGCACCTGATGTTTCCTTTCCTGATCTAAGTAATACTGCGTTGACACCATTCTGCACTCTGGCCTTCGCTGCTTTCCTGTTATTTGAGATTTCGGTCACGGTTTCAGAGATTTGTGTTAACTGACTTTCAATCAGAGCGAAACGCTTCTCGTTCTGCTCCTGATTCTTGCTTACGGTTTCAGCCAACTGTCCTACTATCTCCTCTAGTGATTTCTTGGGTGGCTGCTGGTTGTACTGCACTGGTCCTTCAGCGCGTTTATGTGGCGGGTTATAAGCAGCAGCTGGCGCGTAAGGTCGCGCGCCAGTGGGTGCATTAGGTTGCGCGCGCCAGTCAGCGCGCGGTCTCTGGAAATTCTGCTCATTCTTCCAACTAAACCCATTCTCGGCCAATCCAAATCTAGGCTGTCCTTGCCTAGCTTGTCCATTATTCCATCCACCCACAGCATTAACATCTGCGTGTTCTTCAAACAGGGTGGGGCATGCGTCAGTCGGATGGTCTGTGGCGTGACAGAATTCGCAAGTTCTAGTATCGACGCTTTGCTTCATCATCAACTTCTGCATCATGTCCTTCAATTCCTTGATCTCTCCGGTTACGTCTACTTGATGCAGTGATCTGGCGCGACTGTTTTCTAACGAAACCTGATATCTTACTTGGTCGGCCGTGTCTTCTATTAGCTTCCATACATCCTCCGGGTACATGTTCCTCACGTTGCCTCCTGCGCAAGCGTTCAACAACCTGAGTTCCATCTCAGTTAGTCCGTTGAGGAAGTTCTCTATCAACAACACATGTTGCGGGAGTCCATGATTGTAGCAGTTCGCTTCAAGTTCCCTGAACCGCTCATAATATTCGGACAATGACTCACCGTGCAACTGCTTCGAGGCAGCTAGCTCTCTTCGTAGTAACGATACCTTGGCCGCAGGATAGAATTTGTCTAGGAACCGTTCTTGTAACTCGGGCCATGTCCTTATTGACCCCGGAGCTAGCCCATTAACCATTGTCGAGCTGAATCACATAGAGAGAATGGGAAAGCTCTCAACTTCAGCAACTCAGGATCCTCGTTCCCATTCCTCATGTTCTCGCAGATGGCCGCGAACTCTCTGACGTGTTTGATTGGGTTCTCACTAGCCATACCATGGAAATTTGGTATGTAGTGAATAAGCTGAGTCCGTAGCTCAAAGTGACCATCTGGGGGCAGTACGATGCACCATGGCTGATTGACGGCTTGAGGAGCCGACATCTCTTTGCTGGTGCGTCTGGCGTGTTGTTCTCGGCAATTCAGCACTCTCTCTGAACTCTAGGTCTCTGCGTAGTTCTCTTCTGAGTGCATCGAGTTCGGCAGGGTGTAGGCGAGCAAAGACGTTATCGGCGTTGCGCCCTGGCGCGTCTGGCGTGTTGTTCATGCGTCTGCCTATCACACTGTTCTAACCAAAATCTTCCATGCAAAACAAAAACAACAGCTAAATTAAACGTAACTAATTTGTTTAAGAAAACGAAAAGTAAATAACAAAAAGAAAAAGAAAACTTCTCTAGCCGGTCCCCGGCAACGGCGTCAAAATTTGATGAGCACGTCGTTGAGTGCTGCAAATTTGTCCCGACTCTTCTTACTAGTACAGTATCGGCAAGCTGGGGTCGAATCCACAGGGAACGGTGGAAGTCTCTTTTCAACTACAAACTAAAGAATTGGGGTTGTGCGTGAGAACAATTAACAGAAAGAAAAACTGCTGCGCAAGTACAACTGACGCACATACAGAAAGCAGGTATAAAAGATGCAGATTCTTCACTATGAATTCTATGTTTATCCTCGGTCACTAAATGTACATGATATAATTGTCCACGTAGATTAAGGTCCTGTCACAGCTTAATAACCTACAAATACATTCCGGTCAAGGTCTGTATGTTATTATTATTCAATCTAGTCTAGTCAATAACGAATCCGGTCAAGGTAGCTACTGCCTATTCTAGTGTTACTCCTATCATTCACAGTCACGTACTTCTGAAAGTTTAACTATAGATAACAGATTTTACAACTAAGTCTGCGGTGCAAGGCTTCGCTTAATTGTCTAACCTAATTATCATGCAATTGAGTTCGGAATAATAATACTAAACTTAATCATGCAAATTAAGAACAAGACCTCAAAACATATTATTCATAGATCAAAATCCAAACCGAGTTCAGTGAGTTTAGCTACTCATGCTGAATGAATACATCTCAAGAATAATAATAAGACAGCTAAAATAACAAGACAAATCTGTATGGTGCGTCTTCATGCTCGCGTGACAGCTTGCGCGCGTCAGAGTTATGCTCTGAGCCGTCTGCGGCGTGTTTAGCTCTCTAAGTACGCGTGTGTGTGATTTCCATGAAGCTTTATATTTATAGCCTTGCCTCCTAGGGTTTCCACGAATAATTAGGCAAGGATATCCGTAGGAAATTATCTATATCTCTAAGAATCAGCTTAGGAAATATTAAATCTCCAAAAACCGAACTTAGGAATATCTTTAGCGCGTGATGACGTCATCGTCCCGAATATCTCGCTATCTGCTGACGTTACCGTTTTGCTGTCTTCTGCGCGACCCACACTCGCGCGCCATAGTGCTCGCGCGCTAGTGGTCTTCTGTCCTTGTTGTCAAGTTGTTGTCTTTTGTTCTGAAAATCAGCCTTCTTCTTGCGTTTTCGTTCTAACTCATCTTTTAGACCTGAGATACAAAACTACACCAAAAGCGTAATCTTATACTGAAATATGTTAGAATAAGAGCAATGTAAAGGACTTAAAGTAGCGTACAACTACACTCTATCACTGGTGCTTAAAGAGGACTATCTCCCAATCATCCGAATTAAAATGCATTCCATAAGAGAGGTACAACAAAGTTTGAATTAGTTACTTAAATCATTTTTGTGTTGTATAGTCACAGTTGCGCAGGTTATGTGAGTGGCGCAGATATGTGGTGCGGTAAGTCCAACATTCACGCGTACGTTACACAAGAGGTAAGGAAGCCGGATTGTTCAGGGACGAACAAGAGTAAGTGTGGGGGATTTGATAGAGCACTTTTGTATCACTAGTACAGATTATATATTTAACAGCGCTTGAAAAAGGCGCTGTTAAAAAAAATAGCGTTTTAACAACGCTTTAATGATAAAGCGTTGTAATAAATATATTTAGCACAGCGTCTCTTTTAAAAACGATGTAAAAATTATACAAAAGCGCTTTTAGTTTAAGCGCTGTCTTATGTAACATATATAACAACGCTTTTCATGAAAAGCGCTGTTATAAATATCAATTAAGACAGCGCTTATATTGTTTATATAAGACAGCACCTCTTATAAAAGCGCTGTCTTAATTGATATTTATAACAGCGCTTTTATTTTAAGCGCTGTCTAAAAATAATGAAACACCCTAAAAATAATAATGCTCTGATTTGTTTTTTAAATTTTTGAAACACCCTAAAAATAATAATGCTCTGATTTTTACTTATTAAAGCACTTGATACAGAACAGAGGATGCTGAATTTTGGAACAAAATGAATCACTGTAATGTCGGTGCACGTTATAGTAGCAGTTTTTGAGCTCCCGATGTCAGAATTGGGCCCATAATATAGTAGCAGTCTTTGTTGGGCAAATTCGATCATTTACTATTTTATTTAGAATTTTTAGTATTTTTCCATTATTTTCGAATATTTTTTTTATTTTTTTTAGAGTTTTGTTGTTTTCTATATAAGGAAACGTAGTTATTATTGTTAAATAGTTGATTTTGAAGTTTTCTGATTTAGAACATTAGTTAAAATGCTAGTTGAACTTGAGAGATGCATGTATATATGCTTGGGAGGGATGCATGTATATATGCTTGGGAGGAGGGATGGCATGAATATATGCTTACAAGGGATGGCATGTATATATGCTTGGGAGGGATGCATGTATATATGCTTCGGAGGGATGGCATGTATATATGCTTGGGAGGGATGGCATGCATGGTAATATTTTGTCCAAGTGATGTTGGCAACTACTGTGCTTGGAGGTGTATATAATATGACTAATTTATCATGTTTCAAAAAATAAATTGATTTATAACAGCGTTTAATTTAAAAATGCGCTGTCGTAATTAGGGTTCTAAACCCTGAACCCCGAACCCTTACCCTTAATTCAAACCCTAATTATAACAGCATTTAAATAAATAAACGCTGTAATATATATTAAAATAAATAATAAAATAATAACTTTTAACAGTGTTTAATTTTAAAAAAGCGCTGTCGTAATTAGGATTCTAAACCCTGAACCCCGAACCCTAACCCCTAAATCCAAACCCTAATTATAACAGCGTTTAAATAGATAAATGCTGTAATATATATTAAAATTAATAACAAAATAATTACTTTTAACAGCGTTTAATTTCAAATAAAGCTGTCAATTCATAATTAATAATTTTAAATCAAAAAAATTTATATATTACAGCACTTATTTCTTGTAAAAGCGCTGTAAAAGACATATTTTTTACTATTTTTAAGTTTAAAAAATCAGGTTATATATTTTAAAGGTGTTGTTAAGTTAAGAATTTAAAAACTCAATAAGTAACATTCAATTTATTAAAATATCATGAGAACATATATAAGCATTTGAAATCGATGTCATTTAAAAATTTGTAATGTGTCTCTTTACTAAGCAATAGGTTGAACAATGTACATTTTGATCAACTATACTTTTCATTAATCAAAACACAACAAAAATGCAAGTAAATAATTATTTTTGAAGTAAATGAGTTATTAGCTTCATAAATCAAATTTTCAACTAAATTTGTTTTTTACAAATCAATAAATTCTAAAGAAAAAACAAAACAAATATCAACGGTTTACAACAGCGCTTATTATGTTTAAGCGCTGTTGTAAATATTATACGACAGCGCTTAAAAATGATAAGCGCTGTTGAAAGTTTTTTTAATTCGATTTACTTTAAAAAAATACTCTTTAACAGCGTTAAAATATTTTAAGCGCTGTTAAAGTGAGAAATGACGTGATTGGTCGACTCAGTTTCGCACGGATTTTAATCCCAATCGTTGCTTAAAATAATTTAACGGTCCACATTCCTTACTTAAAATTTCGGAATTTTTAATTACGCGCCCAAACTTCCCGCTTCAATCTTTCTATATATATCAAACTTTACATTGAAATTTTTTGTTTCACAATAATTTTAGTTCTTCCACCGATTCCAGTGAGTATAAACACCTTTTTTTTGTTAAGCTTTAGTGTTTTATATTGAAATTTTTGGTTGAGCTTTTATGTTTTGCTTCGTTTTATATTAACACCATGATATTAACATTGTTATTTTTTTTGCAGATTTGTCAAATTTTGAGATAATGTCGAAGGAATGTGACAAATTCAAGACGAGCACCGAGTTCAGCACGAAGAAGGCTAGGGTTTTAGTCAAAAATCGATTTCAATTTCATTGTAATATTACGATTTAAATAAAATTGATTATTATTAAATTTCAAAAAACGTTTTTTGTAATCCCTGAAAATATTATAATAAATATCTTATTGCGAAATATTTAACAGCACTTTGAATTATTTAATATTTGAATTATTTTAATTTTCTAATTATTAAAAATAATAATTATTTTACAGCGCTCAAATAAAAACGCTGTGTAATATGTTAATTAAACGACCTCGTTTTTGGTTTTACGCATGGTTGTGAGTAATTACTTTTAACAGCGCTTTTTTCTTGATCTTCAACAGCGCTTCAAGAAGCGCTGTTAAAGGGCAAAAAAAAGCGCTGTTATAAATCTGATCTGTAGTAGTGTTTTATTGCAAGTTCATGTATATCAATGTCAACATCTTATTCGGTTAAATTAAACCTGAAACATCATTCAAGGCAGTCAAATGCCGACAAATGTTCGAGCAATCGAATCAAATTCATAAGTAATGGCGTAAATTATAAGTAATAAATTTGACTTATCACTCATCCATTACTTTATCAATTTGGTGTCATGTGGCAACCACTAACCAATAACATATTTTTTATAAAGGTTTTAACGACATGAATTTGAGGAAGACACATTGACTAGATAAGACCATCGATGAATCTAAATTATAACATTTGAAGCGAGACGTTGGTCTGATGTCATATCATCTAAGACATGCTCGAGCATATATATCTCAAAAGTGAAAGTTATAGACTGTCCTTAACGATTGACTAATTCATTTGATTCACATGTGTGAAGATGTATAAAAATGTCATAAGGTGAACTACTTGAGATCGAAGAGTTATCCTAGGAGAGTCGTGCGCCATGATAACTACTTTAAGAGAAGTGGAGACCTTTGAACCTATGAACGCAATGTTACTCTCAGTTCGTCCTCCAAATCGGCTAAAGATTGTTGGTACCTTGATAGTGGGTGTTCAACACATATGACTCGTAAGTCTAAGTACCTGACCAACATATGACTCGTAAGTCTAAGTACTTGACCAGCATCAAACCTGTGGCAGAGCAACCCATGACGTTTGGTGATGGAGCAAAGTGTAGAGTAATCGGGTCTGGTCAACTACCTATTCAAGGTCTGCCTCAGTTTGGTAATGGATTACTTGTTAAAGGACTATAAGCTAACCTAATATGGATTGATAAGATTTGTGATGAGAAGATGCAGGTGAAGTTCACTAAGAGTCAATGCCAAATATTTGACAAAGAGGGCACATGTGTAATGACCGGTGACAGATCCATCAATAATTGTTATCTACTCGAGTAGGATCTGAATACGCCCCTGAACACTTATTATTTATGAGCTTTTGAGGCAAAAGAGTGACCGCCTGAATCAATTTCCATGCAGCTCGAGTCACTTGTGACTCGGTCGACAAGTGAAGCCCTGTACAAGTGACTCGCCTGAGTCAGTTTCGGTAAGCCCGAGTCAAAAGTGATTCGATCCTGGAAAAAATTTAGACTCTAAATAGAAAGCGGTGAATTTGAGAGAAAAACCCTAGAGCTAAAAAGAGGAGATCAAGGATTCTAGCACCAAGATCATCACCAAAGGCTTAGAGAAGCTTCTTCATAACCATTTTGTTCATTAGTTTCTATTTCCTTGTATTATTTCATAGTTTTGAGTTGCTTTAGCTCACCATGGGTGAGCACTGTTATAATTGGGGATCTTACGGATCCCCTAGGTTGGAATTTTCATGTAAAAACCCTTTTTGATATATCGAATGAAGTTTAATTAGTGTGATTCTTCGTGAAATGGATGTATATTTGTTATGATATACTCTGCATTTTTTTTTATCTTGGTGACTATCTTACGAAATATGACATTCAAATATGCAATGATGATTGATATTATAATGTCTATCATCCATTGCATATATCCCATGTGAACATTCATGCATGAAAGTGATGAATGTTCATGTGGTTAGATTTTACTTTGAAAACTACTATCTATCGATCAAAAGAAACCAAAATGGTGAGATTATAGAGCATAGGAGCTACATGGTTCAATAGAACGATGGTTTGAGAATCGTGTCATATAAATTTGACTCTCTCAATGATGGAACAAAGGTTAAAATTGAGTAGGGTTGAAAGATAACCTAGGAAAAGTCGGCTAAATCTAATTCTATAAGTTTCGAACAATGTTTGCGTGTAAATTAAACTAGTCTACGGAGGAAATAATCCCCTAGTTCCCTTTTAGTGTTCGAAACTCCTATCAACCTTAGTTAATTAGATATAACCAAACAATCGTAAACCATATCCCCTTAAAACACTTTTAGATAATCTTATAATGAAAACTAGTTAATTTAGCTAATCACTTCTCTTGGGTTTGACCCTATGGGTTACCTAGGAATTAGGATTACAATTTGTGTTTGATACATGCGTATTTCGATTAAATACACCCTAAAACTCGTTGTCAACTACCTTCATTGAATAGACAAACGGGTGGGTGTTTAAAACACCGCAATGACTATAAGTAACGATTTTCAAATTAGCTATTCTCAACAGTAGTTTATCCTTAGTTAGCTAAAATGACAAGTTATATTTTGCTTTATATGCACATAAATGACATGCTCTTAACCAAAGTTTTCTGGAGAAAATTGCAAAAACTCTATAGAATAATCATCCGAAAAAGTAAACTTTAATCATTGAACAAATTGTCGAAGCCTGAACAATTAAAATGTTATAATTTGATTGGCAAAAGCAAAACCATAAACCTACAAGGTCAAAGTACCTCTTATCCTCTAAACCTTTCATGTCTCATCACCTTGTTTTTTTATAGCGGTTACAATGGGTACATTTCGTCTAAGATCTCATGCATGAGAATCTTATTCTAATCACTAGTATCATAGGTCACAACGGACACCTTCACCCAATCATTGACAGCCAATTAAGTGCGCATGTCTCTCCGCTCTGCTTACACGACTACTTCATGAACACTGACGCGAACAAGCCCCACGTCCAAAGGCAAGCAAGGAAGAAAGCCTCCTGCACAACACACACAACCTCCTCGCTTGCGCGGGAGGAAAGAAAGACCTCCTCGCTCGAGGCGGGAGGAATGAAGCCCCAGAAAAAATCTGAGGAAAATTGGTGAGGCCAGGGTTCGAACCCTGGCCCTGAGGTTCCTTTGTCAGGTCCCTCAACCAACAGAGCACCACTCTGTTGGCATCTCATCACCTTGTTTAGAGAGTGGACTTCCGCTAACAAAATATTCGTAAAAAAATGATTAGCTTAATAGAATAATTACACCCTGGTTTAGCATCCCCTCATTGAAATATTCCTTACTGAGAACAACTAACCCCATTAAATAATGACAATGGCCCTTATAAAATCCTGGTTCTTGTTAATTAAAAGCAAGCCTAGTTGATATATAAGACCACGACAAACTGGCCAATTGCAATATATATATATATATTTTAGATAACGAATGTCAACCATGAATTGTTCAGGCATCAAGAAACCCTTGAGTTTAGAGAGCTGCAATAAATTAGTACCACTGAACTCCAAGTAATAATATAATCTAAGTACATTTGAGTTTAGAGAGCTGACATTTACATGTTCCACCGAGTAATGAGAGCTGACATTTACATGTTCCACCGAGTAATGAGAGCGACTCCATTAAATTATTTGAAGTTGACCATTACAAAGTCTAAGCAAATCCGAGTAGTAATACGCACATTCGCGCACCTGTAAGGATATTCTATCTTTTTGAGAAATTTCTCTAAAAGAAGCTTAATTTATTATTGTCAAAAGTTATAACAGTCTGCATATTGGATTAATATCAACAGAAATAATATATCTTTGTGAAACGGAAGTATTTAATTTTAACCGCTTATTTGATTAATTTGAAGCTTGAAATTAAATTGATTTTTAATTAAATACAATGGTTGAATTAGCAAACAACACGGAGCGGTTGAGATTATGTCTTACTGCCTCTCATATATATATATAAATCGTTGATCTTTTCCCTCTGCATATTAAATGCACACTTAACTATATCAAGGAGTCATTGCCAATATTATTTTCTGAGTCTCTACCATATTTTAAACGCTCGAAATTGCCAATATTATTTCCTACTAAATTAATTTAAATAAAATGATAAACAAAGTAAAATAGGTTGAAAAGTAAAACTATTAAAAATAATTGTACAATCCATTAACAAACTAAAAAAACTCTTATTATAACTTAATAAAAACAATTATCAGGACTTTTATTATAACTTAACAAACTAACAATCTGTTGTGAATTAATTAATAGAAAAAATTATTTTTTAAAAAATTATTAATTGATTGATAACGTTTTATTTTGTAGTGATTTCTTATATTTTTAAATTTTTATTAAATTTAATTCTTATTGTGATTAACCTGGATCGTTGATCGTCTTCAGATAAGATCTAATGGACCAGTTCAATTTTCACTAAATACCAGCCCACTGGTTTTAAAGCCACGCCGGATTATCCTGTAACATCATTCTTTCATTTCAATAATTTCTCAAATTCTCTAATCTTACTACTAATAAAGTTAAGGATCTTTATTATCAGTTATAGATGAAAAAACGATGTCCATTCTCTAATTTTGTACACTGTTCTTTGATTAATCTGACGGTTGATATTAAAATTGATTTTTAATTAAATATGACGGTTGGATTTGCAAAAAACATGGACAGTTGTGATTGGCGGTCATCAATATCTACCGTTAGATGAATAAAAATTAACGATTGAGATTATGTCTTTCCGTCTCACAAAATCTTGAGTGTCCGCCTCGAAATTAATTCTTATTCTACAAATTATAAAATTATAAAAATGAAATAACAACTACATAGAATATATTAGATGTAATTATTATGAGAATTGGGGGAAATTTTTCCTAATAGAAATGTCTTCAAATTGATTGAATTTAAACCAAGCTAATATATAACAAGCCCTAAACACGAATGTCAACCATGAAAAAGCCGTGCATATTGCATCAGTAACCTTTTAGCTAATTTTAATGCTGTGTTAAGGAATAAACTAGAGCATTATAATTGAGCTCTGACTGGTAATATAATCAGATATAATTAAGATTTTGAGAGATTAATTGCTTAAATTATCAAAGTCACTCAAAAATAAAAAATATACATTTAACAAGTCAAAAATTAAGGGGCGTTGAATTAATGTAACATTTCCTATATATTGAAAAACCCTAAGTTCCATTTGTCATTCAGTTTGGCATCAATTTTACTAATCAAAAGAAAGAATATGGACTATAGTTTTAGCTTGGAAATTACAGTTCTGTCCGCCTCCCGTCTCAAGGAGCTGAAAAACGACAGCAATCCCTACGTAGCTGTCTCACTATCCACTGATCCAAACTCGATGCAAATGACCGAGATGGATATTAATAGCGGGAAGAATCCGAAATGGAAACCCAAGCCGATGAGATTCAAAGTCGGTGATGAGGATATGTGCAACAATTACAAAGTTGCACTGGTGTTTAAGATTATGGAGGAGGCTAAGGAGGTGGGAGAGGTGATTGTTTCGGTTAAGGATTTGTTAGGTGACATGAACACTGATGGAGAAATGGAAAGGTGGAACTATAGCGTGACAACGCCATTAGGAGAACCTAATGCAGGCACATTGAAATTTTCATGCAGGATTCTCACGAATGCTCTCCTTGTGAGTTTTGGTGCAATGAATATTAGTGTTTGTGATCCTAATGCAGACGGATATGGACCTTTGATGGCGGCTGGGTCTAGCTATGGCGGTCGTGGTCCATATCCTCCACCACAATCTGCTACATACCTTCCACCTGAACAAGCGTCTAGCTACGGCGGTCCTGATCCATATCCTCCATCACAATCTGCTACATACCCTCCACCAGGGCATGGGTACGGCGGTCCTGGTCCATATGATCCTCCACCACAATCTGCTACATACCCTCCACCAGAGCATGAGTACGGCGGTCCCTGTCCATATGATCCTCCACCACAATCTGCTACATACCCTCCATCTCAGCAAGAGTCTAGCTACGGCGGGCTTGGTCCGTATCCTCCAACACAATCTGCTACATACCCTCCAACTGAGCAAGGGTACCTACACCCTGGAGGAGCACCACAAAACGTCTGTTCTTGGCCAGCTCCAGGGTATGCTGTGGGTAAGAAGTCAAAACCGAAAAATGAAGGATTTGGGTCTGGAAACGATGGTAACTATGGAGCTCAAATGCTTTTACTTCAAGGTTTAGATAATGGAAGTTCTTACATTGATGGTAGGTACAAGGTTGTTTGCTATGATGCTTATGATATTGGAAATTCCTACATATAATCTCAGGCCTGAATGCGACATGTGACCCTTGTGTAGTTTGTTACAATTTTCTCATATATACTAGTGATTGAAATGTATCAATAAAATATGACAACGTTTCTAAAATGTTTTATTTAAATTGCCATGAAAGTGGAAATGAAGTCGTCACAGCATATAACCTAAGGGGTATTTAATGGTCGGGGTAGGGTATATACTTTACCCTTACTTAGGATCGGTCGGGAAGGTTAGGACCATTTATGAGGCGTTCCTCAGATATTTTTAGGGCAGGGTTAAATAGGATAGAGTGATTTTTTAAAGCCATAAGGTAACCCAAGGGTAGACCCTCATTTAAACAAATTGTATTTACCTTAAAAAAAATTAATCAATAATTACATGCCTTGGTAGTTCAAAATATGTTTATTAACTCAAATTCTAGCTTATGTCGCTCTTGATTAATGTTTTACGGTTAGATATATGAGTGAACCTACATTTAAAATTTATTGTGATACTTCGAGAGTGAGATTGAGATGTATTCTTACGCAGCATGGATGTGTTACTTCTACAACACACGATGTTGAGTTGGTTTTTGTTGAAAAATATTACTAGAACATGCAAGTACTACAAGCTAAATGATATAATAAATTCAGCAATAGCAGATCATACAAATGTAAACAAAAGTACTGAATTAAAATAAATACAAGAAGAGATACAAAACCGAAAAGTGAGATTGCTGAGGCTCGCTTTGCGTTGTCCTTAAAGCTATATTGCCCCCGTACAGGTGCTGGGTTCAATCGACAATTAGCCTCCCAGGATACAACAGCACGACCTTCTGATCAATGGCACCGGATTGACGAAGGCGAAGGGATGGCTGTCTGTTACTATCACCAGAGTCACAAAAACTCAAGGAAACTGAAGTGGAGAACTGCTGGAATTGTTTGTGTTGTAGTTGATTATTGAAGGAGAAGAGCTACCCTGTATTTATACTGCTGCAATCCAGTCGGGTGGAGATAAATCCGCCCACACAAGTCTCCACCAGCCCTCAATGGCTCCCAATAACGTGGAAAGTGGACTGACTTGGTTTGGATTACCAACAGTCACAAGACTGAGTTTGAGTAATGCAATAGTCATAAGACTAGGTCTACATGTTTGAAATTCAAAATGTATAGTTTAATATAACCCAAAGTTCTAAATGTTCACATAAAAATTATAGAACATTCGCAAAAGGAACTGGTCAACTCCGCCCCGGATTGGACGGCATTCGACGTGCCCATGATGCGGGCGCACAAGTATGACCAATCAACAGTCCATGGATAGGTTGTCACAAATATATTTAGAACAGAGAGAAGTTATTAAGAAGTTGTTTGAATTGGTAGGAGAGTTTCTTTAGAGTTAGAGCATCTCCAATACAATTTTGCAAAATGAATACGTAAAAAATTCTATTATATTAATTATGTAAAATAAAAATGGTGAAAAATGGATTGTGCTCCAATGGAATCATGTATAAATGATTATGTGTATTTGAAAAGACTCTAAAAGTAGAAAGATGAGATCAAGTGATGACATCAAGATAGTTGTAATTTAAGGAAATAAAGATAGAGAAGCGCTATCAAGCTAGATGTGATGGTTACCCGGTTCTATTTTTTCAAAAATACTAGAATTCTATTGGGCATGATTTTACTACTGAAGTGCTGAAATTTATAAATGATGGCATCAATGATAAAAAATAGTGACAAGAATTCTAGGTGTGCAATGTTTACAAAAAACACCAAAGTTACTTCTTGATAGAAGGACAGGTTCATATGGCTTCTTAGTTGAAAGTGTTCTAAATAAAATTCAAAGTTGGCAGAATAAACAACTTTCTATAGGAGGGAAAGAAGTGCTTATTAAGGCTGTTTTGTTATCGATGCCCTGGTATTCTATTTCTTGTTATATCCTTCCTGACAAAGTTATTAATAAGCTTCATGTTTTAATCAGGAAATATTGGTGGAACTCCGTCGGCAATTCTCGGCACATCAACTAGATCAAATAGGAAACTTTACAAGAAGACAGACACTGGTGGTTTGGATTTCAGAGATTTTAAAGTGGTAAACTTTTCACTTATTGCAAAACAAGTTTGGAGACTTTTAATCTATCCTGACTCATTAGTTTCTCAAATGTTAATGTCCAAATATTTTCCACATTCGACTTTATTTACGACGGCAAAGGGTTATGGAGTACCATCTCCAATATGGCATGGTTTTTGGAAAGTAGCTCAGCTTAATGAGCTTATACAACCTTTTACATAATTTGATGCTTCTTCTGGTGCAGTTACATGAACAGATAACTCAAGTGGAATTCTAACTATGCAGTCAGCTTACAAAGTCAGTAAGATACATATGTGTAATAGCATGATTCATCCTCCTAATCGGGTACCTCACAGCTCTAATCCCCTTCCAATTAAAAAGTTCTGGAACACTTGCTGGAAGGCTAGAATTCCTAGAAAAACATGAATTTTCGCTTGGAAAATATTTCACAATGTTGTATCTTCTGGCAAAAATTTGCTCCTTAAACATCGGGCCCAAAAACCTCCTTCTCTCTTAAGTTCAAAGTCTCAAATTAGGGTTTTGTGTGGGTGGGGAAGCCGCCGCCGCCTCCTTTAGAGGTGGTGGTTGGTCTTCCTCCGCCCTTGATCTCCTTTTCTTTCCAAGTTTCCTTTCCCCTCAATAAAACTTATGTTAAGGTTGTTTCATTTTCATGTTAGTCTTCCCCCTTTAGGTCTATTCCTAAAGTTTTTTTCTAGTTGTTCTAACTAGCTTTCTGGCTATGTTATTTTATCTACCGGCCATGGTGGTTCGGTTGTTGGGAGGAGACGAGTGCGTGGTTGAAGGTAGGTGCTTATAGCAGAGATGAGGTTGTGGCAGATCTGAGTATGTCTGCAGGTTTGTTTAAAGAGGCGTGCTTTTGGGATAGCTTTCCGGCGTTTTCGTCCTACGGGGTGGCGCAGTTGTACAGCTCAGCAGCTCGAGTTGCCTACAACAACGCGTCAAAGGTAGTGCTTTTTCTGGATCGCAGACCCTCGTTGTTCTCTGCAGTTTGAGAAGTCTGCTCTTCCCCGAGCATTTTGGTGCTGCACTTTGTTTTCGGTCCATGATGAATGTTTCCTTCTCCTTCGTCAGAAGTTGGGTTATGGAGTTCCTCGTGAAGAGTTCGATTTCCTGTTCGACTCTTGGTGGTTAGGTGTCTTACGACCTGCGCGCAAATTTGAATTAAATGTACTTGATGTAGTTTGATGAAATATCTTGTACTCGACTGTAATCCCACCGATTAAAAAAACATTGTCAGATTGATCCCAAATGTTGTGTCTGTGGCTATAAGGTTGAATTTTTATGCATTGTTGGTGGACTCTTGCTATTTGGTTGAAATTTGATTTCCTTACCGACTTTAATATGTTAACAACTTCTCTGACGTTGGGGATTGATTGTACTTTTGTTGTTTTCCATTTGGACAGAAATCAGTTCGCCATTATCATGGTTTGTGAGAGTTCAATGGGTAAATGAACTCAGTTTGTAGCACATTTGTTAGCAAACAGGTCAAAGCTGCTGAAGCAACAGGTCAAAGTTGCTGAAGCAAGAGGTGAAGCAGGAGTTATACAGTCTGAATGAACAGCGACGTTCAGACTACAACATAATGGCAAGTCACAATGCCAAAGACGAAAAGATCGGGATATTGTTACGATATTTTAATTATATTAGAATTCGATCAGAATTAGGAAGTTTCCAAAATCTGAAGTTGATTAGAATTAGGAAATCTGAAGTCGATTAGAATTAGTAAGTTTCTATCTTTATCCTTGATAGAACACTATAAATTCAGAAGAAAAAGAGCTAATCAAATTGTGACTTTCTGGGTAAAAGATTAGAGAGCAGCAGTATTGAGAAAGTCTACGTACGAGTTAAGGTTATTAAGCTAATTGCACGGACAGGTGCGCTGAAGGAGCTTACTGCAATTCATAGGTGATTCGTTGTCTCCTAGGAGTTGTTCTTTGATACATATTCAGAGAAGAATAGAGGATAGTTCACTTGACGAACAAGAGATCAGTGGAGTTCTGATCTGGTGGATAGCTGATAAGTTGTCAGTACTCGTGGACTGAGGTTTCCATGAGTTGTTTCATTTAGAGTTCTTTGAGAAAGTCAATTTGGTGTAATTGTACTTAAACTTATTAGTGAAACGTTTCCATCGGGCTTTGGAGTAAGCCCCCCCAGACTAAGCCTTAAAGGAGCCGAACTGGGTTAACAAGTCTTGTGTCTTTTAATTTACTGTTCGTTAATCTTATGCACAAGCTTTGCTTCACACTATCTGAACTAAGTCTGAGACTTAAATTTCTATTTGTATGCGGTTTATATGGTTCCACAGGAATATCATTTACCATGGTTCGCAAATGATGGATGTAAGTTATGCTTTCTTTAAAATCATCTCATTCACTATGCAATATTTTAATACATCTCCATTATACTTCTCCCTTTGTTATCAAACTGAAACCTCTTGGAAAGCTCCTCCTGCCAACTATATAAAAGTCAACACTAATGCATCTTTTGATATGTCTACTTCAACTCATAAGAGGTTCTAGGGAGGGGATTAGGGGTTCCTTTGCCCCCCTAATTTCTAAAATATGTCTATAAAAAATATTCTACACCTTTATTACTCAAGTTTATATCAAATTTCAGTTCATCAACAATCCTAATTCATCATCTCTCATCTACATTGACACCATCTTTTAGACAATTGCACAACAATAGTCTTTTATTCAATCAATTTGAGGTTAGTCCTTTATTCAATCAATTTGAAGTTAGTCTTTTATTCAGTCAATTTGAGATTAGTAATTTATTCAATCAATTTGAGGTTAGTCCTTTATTCAATCAATTTGAAGTTAGTCTTTTATTCAGTCAATTTGAGGTTAGTCCTTTATTCAATCAATTTGAGGTTAGTCTTTTATTCAATCAATTTGAGGTAAGTCTTGATTTTATTATTCATTTATTTTGATTTTAGATTGTTATAAACATTTAAAATTTATTTGACTGTTTTTGTTTGTAAATTAGGTGATGTGAGTTGGATAAATTTATAGTGTGTCGTAAAAGAGGATTAGAATCAAGTGTTGAACCTTCTTTGAATAATGATGTTGAATCCGATGTTGGTGCGGATATATTTAGTTATAACGTACATTTATGTTTCATTGTATTTTAACTCTCTCTTGATTGTCTTTTTGTATAAGATACGTATTACTTTTTAATTTTTTATCCCCTTTATTGAATGGCTGGATCCGCCACTGCTCCAACTGCCGATTACGGAGCAGTAGCAAGAGATGATAAAGAATTCATATTGGGTATCAGGGCTCTTTATGCTTCAAGTGGCAACACAATTTTGTTTTCGGAAACTTCAGCCTTATTGCTCGGAATGCAGCTAGCATTTGATCTAAATTTACAACAGGTTATATTGAAACGGACTGCATTAAGCTTGTAACATAATCGATGGAAGAAGCAAGGTTTCACAACAGATTGAGTACTGTTTACAACAATGTCTTACCATGCTTGCATCTACACTTAAATGGTGACGTTGCTTATTTAAGGTATTAAGTGATCTGTTAAAATGTTGATTTGTGTAACCCATTATATCTATTAGCCACACAAGCAAAACTTGGTAGCTGCCAATCTGCCATGATAAAATTAACATGTTGCCATGTACTCAATTTGAATGTCAACCATCAATAATATGGCATCAAGAACTATTCAACTCTAAAGCTAGCTGTATACAATAATACAACTCTCAAGTCTTCATCAATAACTTACTACTCCATTACAATAAACCAACTTGAGTTGAGGAACTGATACACATGTTCTTCTATATGTACAAAAACTGATATCTTGTCTTTGGGACAAGTCTTGTATTGAGAGAATATATCGAAATGGAGAGTTTGGAAATTAGAGTTCGGTCAGCCTCAGGTCTCAAGGATCTAAACACCATAGGTACAATGGATCCTTATGTATCAGTCACATTGTCTAATGATCCAAAATCAAAGCAGAAGACCGAAGTGCACACCGATGGCGGGAAAAATCCTAATTGGAAAGGGAAGCCGATGAAGTTTGCGATCGGTGAGGATATGTCGAAGATGCAGAATGTGACGTTGGTGTTTAAAATCATGGCGGAGAAGCCTTTTGGAGATAAGGAGGTGGGAGATGTGATTGTTCCGATCAAGGAGCTTTTCCAAGGTGATCCGCATATGGAGAAATCGTTGAGCTATAGCGTGTCAACGCCTTCAGGTAAACCTAAGGGGACGTTGAATTTTTCATACAAGGTTGTCAAAAATGCTAATGTTTGTGATCCTATGAATATGCCCGGTGCCTATGGGGTTCCGATGGCGGTGGGGCCAGGCCCTGGTCCATATCCGCCTCCTAATCAACAACCTCAATATGCTCCACAACATCCGCCTCCTTGTCAACAACCTCAATATGCTCCACAACATCAGCAACAATACTTTCCACCAACTCAACAAGGCTATGGTCAGCCTCAACAACCTCTTCAAGGATACGGATATCCAGCCGGTACACCACCGCCCCCAGGGCAATATGCATATCCGCATGGCGGTGCACCCACCCCTCAAGGACAATACGCGTACCCAAATGGTCCAGGAGCATATGCATTCCCAAATGGTGGTGCACCACCGCCCCCGGGGCCATATGCGTATCCGCATAGCGGTGCACCAGGGTATCCTTCGGGTCATGGAAATCACCAAATGAAGAGTGGAGGAAAAAAACCAAAATCGAAAACAGGAGGATTGTTAGGACTTGGTGCACTTGGAATCGGAGCCGGGTTGGTTGGAGGAATGTTACTTGGTGGCATAGCTTCTGATCTTGGTGACATGGCTTCTGGTTTTGATGACATGGCTTCTGGTTTTGGTGATATGGCTGGTGGTGCAGCTGGAGATGTTTCTGACTACGGAAGTGGTTTGTACGATGACTCTATCAGCAGTATGAATGACTCTATGGATGCCATGAACTCCATTATATGATATTCATTTATTCTTAAAAAGTCGCACTCTTTTTACATGTCACAATTTCCAACGTAACAACATTTGTGTTTTTTGTGCGTTGACTTTTATCCATAATAAGTTTGTATCTCATTTATTATTAATTAAATCGAACTCCTTTTTTCAATGCTATTCTTTTGATTCCTAGAAATCCACCTGTGAAAAGATAAGATTCCCATCACACGTTTCAACCGTGTTCTTTGCGCGTCCACATTCTCGAACCGTCCGTTACTTTCCGGTTAATTCGGTCCAAATCCTAAACCGTCACGATTCGACCGACCTTCCTCTCTCTTTCCTTCCTAAATTAATAAACCGACACGGTTCGACCGGATATTTCTCATCCGCCCTATATATATCCGCTGCGTAAATCTGCAGCTTCGTAAAATCCAATCGTTCAATTTCAATCGCAATTCGTAAATCGATTCGTTTCTTGAAAAAATGGAGTGTCGGAATCTGGAGATCTCGGTGAAGTCGGCGACGGATTTGAAGGAGCTGAACCTGATCGGAAAGATGGATCCGTATGTAACCGTATGGCTGTCTGGAGATCCGAATTCAAAGCAGAAGACGGAAGTGGATACCGATGGAGGTAAAAACCCTAAATGGAAAGGGAAGCCGATGAAATTTGTAATCAACGAAGAATTAGCGAAGAGCAGCAACGTGACGTTGGTGTTCAAAATCATGGCGGAGAAGCCGTTTGGAGATAAGGAGGTTGGAGAGGTTTATGTTCCGGTGAAGGATTTGTTGGAAGATGGAAGCGTTGAGAAGAATTTAAGCTACAGCGTTAAGACGCCGTCTGGTAAAGCGAAAGGAACGCTGAATTTCTCGTATAAATTAGGGGAGAAGTTTACTGTTGATAACACTGCTGCTGCGAAGAATTTGAATGAACCTGTGATGGCATATCCACCGAATATGGCGGCTGGTTCAAGCTCTTATCCTCACCCACCACCGCCGCAGTATGGTGCTGGGTATGGATATCCGCCGCAGCCAGCTGCTGCACATGGTTACCCACCATATGGACCGCCGCAGCCAGGGTATGGGTA
The DNA here is from genome assembly GCA_006409495.1 of Sedum album. Taxonomy (NCBI): domain Eukaryota; kingdom Viridiplantae; phylum Streptophyta; class Magnoliopsida; order Saxifragales; family Crassulaceae; genus Sedum; species Sedum album. Next base: position 24,060 of record QZGG01001866.1, read on the forward strand.
TCCTGGAGCACCGCCGCCAGCTCCTGGTCCGCATGGATATTCGGGTTATCCGCCGTATGGTCCGCCACAGCCAGGGTATGGAGGGTATCCGCCACAGCCAGGGTATGGTGGGTATCCGCCACAGCAGGTGGTGCAACCGCATAAGAAGAACAAGATGGGAGGAGGAATGGGTGGAATGGGATTGGGGATTGGAGCAGGGTTGTTGGTGGATTGCTGATTGGGGATATGGTGTCTGATGTTGGTGAGATGGCTGCTTATGATGCTGGATTTGCTGATGGTGCTGACTTTGACTTCTGATCAGTGGCTTAAACTCTTTACATTGTTGTTCTTTTTTTCTGAATACGTATTGTTTGTAAATAGTAGTTATGAAAACTCCCAATAATAATTGATATGAAATTACAACATGATCTATCTCTAGTTCGCCTGTTGCATGCGATCGAAATTGAAATTTATAGAATGGATAGGAAATACCGGAAGGATGCAATTCACAAATCTGGGATTGCTTCCTCGGCTATTACATTTAGCAACACTGAGCAATCTTTAGTCCTTCTAACAGTAACAGTTGCTGGTTGTCCTATTGTATCTTCCAATAAATTAGCAATCTGTGAAATTGAACGAAGTTGCTTATGTATGGTTATTGTTAGCTGGTATTGGAGACTTATGCCATGATGAGGGTTATTTAATGTAATGTTACCTCACTTGAACTCCTGACTTCATGCCCATTTATTTCTGTGATAACATCTCCAGGGCAGAAACCAGCAACATCTGCCGGAGATCTTGGTATAACCTGAAATTGAATAGATGTAGGGTGAAGAGAAAATAAATGCCAAAATTACCTAACTTTTCCAGGAATTTGAGTAACATTGGCAGCGTATTGTTCTATGTGGATATTATTTGAGGGTATAAGAAATTAAGGATATTTGTCAAGTAAAAACCATACCACTGCCACAAGGGCGCCTCCTTTGACATTAGGGAACGCCTCGTCTTTTTCTCTTAGTTGTGCAACAATCATCTCGCTGAGATCAATCAACTTTAATCCGAGCCATGGACGGACAACTTTCCTAGAACGACAAATCTGAAATGATAACCATATTCCAAACTTGATAAAGAAAAATCTAGCAGGGACTTTAAACTGTTCTCACATTTTCTAACGTGTAAGACCTTACAAAGTCACCATAAACAGATAGAGTTATTCATCAAATCCACGTCAGCCTCCATTTTTAATCACCAGCGAAAAAAGGAACTAAGGAAGATATAGGGATTATATCCATGCTAACAGCTAGGACAAGAGAACCCAGAGTTCATGATCTTTCAAATAATTTTTAGCATATGCCCAAGAGTTGCAAATATTAGCTTAAAAATTATTTTGGCAAAGATAAAAGGCATTTAGTAGAACAGAGATAGATGTCATTTACCCGTGTTTCTCGAAGTGCTCAATTATTTTGGTTACTGAGTCAATTGGCACAGCGAAGTTGTATCCACTAGCAGCATGTAGACCCATAATATTTAACACCGACAACTTCCCCATCAAGATTAACAAGTGGACCACCTGAATTCCCCTAAAAGAAAAATTGTGAATCAAATGAGCATTGGTAAGAGACATTCAAAAGCCCAAAGCTGGAAAATTTTGCCGCGCTCCAGGAATAGCTTATACAAATGCCTCTCTAAAAAAAAGCGAACGAATTCAGAATATTATTTAATACAGTGGATTACCTTGTTAATTGCGCAATCTGTTTGTATATATTCTCTTGGCATACCACTAAGGCCAAGGTCACTACTTTTCCGATCAAGACAGCTATTAAAGAAAACAAATTAGGTATATGGTGAAAATCATTATTAGCAAATAACACTATTATTGTCAGCCTGTCTGAACAATGAGAAACACACCAAGCAGTTTTGTATGCTAAATTGTGTTCTGTATGATAAATGGAAAGTAAATGAGTACGTTTCTTCTTTATTATTAAACTATATGCCATTATGAAAAAACCATCAGACAGCCAAAGGGTTTTTTCCAAGACCATAAATTGATGCATTCGTTCAAATAGTATTCATTATCTCTGAAATAGTGAGCTTGTTCAACAGGTTTCTTATTGCAAATGGAAATAAGCGAGTTGACATTGACAACATTCCTGGTAAAATACAAGTGACCATTGCTTACCTAACTATACCAGCAGTAACTGTATTGTGGAGTGCCAGTGGACTGCCAATTGTGACTACTGGATCCCCTGGACGAAGTTTACGTGAAGATCCCAGCTTTGCAACTGGTAGTGGACTATTTGAATTTATCTTAACAATACCAATATCAGAGTGTGAGTCTATATTAAGTATTGTTCCAACAAATGTACGTCCATCTGGTAGAGTTACATCAACCTGGAGAAGCAATCAATTCAGCGAAATATGAACCAGTTATATAGGCACACTGAATATCATTGTCGGTATAGCATTTCATTTTATGTTATACGACTCCTTTGAAACAGCAAAATTATTTGTAGAGATGTATGAATCATAGCATAGCCTATAAGACAAGAGTTACTTCAAATGACGCGCTAGCTAGCAATGTAGGAAATAGGACCAGCAACGAAAAAAACACAGAACGTCGATCATCCGAAATTCCAACCAATACACAGCAGCACAAATTTTACATATAAAAACTCGTGACTGCTGACCTTTCCTGCAGAAGTATTTCTCCTGCCATTAGAGTCGACCAAAAGATGAGCACAAGTTAAAATAGTTCCATCTGGATCGATAATAGTCCCAGAGCCAAATTTAGACCCTGAAGTCTTCTCATCACGCCCTGTACATTAAAATCGATGACAGACTTAGCAAACAACTTTAAATGTGAAAGAACCAGTCATGAAACAAAATGAAAAAAAGTACATGGGATAGTTATGATGACTACGGCAGGAGCAACCAAAGCAGCTGCTGTAACTATGGATTTCTTCGGTGCAACTCCAGCATCAGAAATGTCACTTGAATCAGGTGACGAAACATAATTGACCTTAGAAACCTCGAAAATGGGAGGCATATTTGCTGCAATCATGAAAACGTCAATCATACAAACAAAATACAAAGCGTAAATTAGTTTGCATTCTCGCACCATATACTGGGAGATATAAAGGTCCTGCTGAAGCAATATCGAGAAATCGGTGAAGCGGAAGCGAGAATGCGCATGCCAAGTGATATCTCGTTTTTCCAAGAAACGTGTTTTCTGCCATAAAAGATATGATATAATTTAAATTAACACATGAATTAGAGAGAGACTTGTACAAAGTGCAGAAAATCGATGGTATTGAGATAACGAAACAAAGCAGAAGCTTACCACCAAGGTTATTGGCGGAGTCGGAGCAGTACAGATATCCAGAGGCTGAAGCAGCGGCGGAAAAGGCAGCAAAGCCACGCGCATGTCGGATCCTCCTCTGCAAAATTAGGGCAGGAGGTTTGGTAATATTCAATTGGAGTCTCGAATCGGATCGGATCAATGAGGTAAAAGATTGCTCACCAGAGAGTGACGAATCATGATGATTCGAGAATATGCAGATGAATGATGATGACGACGACGCAGTTGAAAATAATTAGAAAACTGAAGAACAGGAAGTCTACTAAGTATGAGGATTAAGATTAATTTACAATTTTAATAATCGTAAAATTTTGACTCATTATATATTTAATAAACGAGTATCGTTTAGGAGGATAAGTAAAAAATTGACTCATTATGCATCATTTAAGAAATCATCGTAAATTTTCGAAATTCAATCATCTGTGTATTTTGCAACTTTAGCCACGTATTTTAATTAAAATTAATTAATTAAATTGTTAAATCAGTCAAAATCAATGGTTGGAATGATATTAAAAATTTCATGTTTCTATATTTGAACTCTTTAATAAACAATATTAAAATTAATTTATAATCAAAATAGGCTCAGGCAAATTACAACTAATTTGACATGATTTACAAAACTAATAAGAAACACTATCCCCTCCACACCTCTTCCATCATCCTGAACTAACTGTGGAAGATAAAACAAGCAGAGTTCGTAAGAGGACAAATTGCGCTATACACCACATTTCAACGAAAATCAAATGGAACACTAGCTTTTACAAGTAAATAGCAAGAGTGATATGAAATGTATGCCAAGAAATGTTGTCTGTAAATTGGAGCTCACTAGTTCTGGAATTTGGGGAAAAAGAAGATGCTAAGGTTACCCAGAATCATATTCTAGAAATTTACAAGGAATGGCTGCCAAAACAAGTCCGCTGTAAGTTTAAGAGATGATGAAGAATTTGTGTTGGAATTGGTAAAAGTTGCTGCCTGGTCAAGTCAATAACGAAGCTCCTGCATTGTAGCTAAGAAGCTTTTATTTATTTTCACTGAGTTTTATCCCATTTATTTAGCTATTTCTGTTTGTTTCCGTTGATGTGTTATGGCTATATAAAGCCAAGTTAGTCATTCAATAAAACAACAAGTTTCCAAGTTCATTTTTATCTCAAATAGCAGTAACAATTTGATGACTAAAAAATACACATTGATGATGTACAGACAATAGGTCCATATTCTTCAGAACCAATTTCAGTAAAGAATTTAAGAGCAAGTGGGTATATGTATGCTGTAGAAAATATGAAAAGACCCAAGTAGATATCTCAGAAAAATTTTGGTATAGAAAGGAAAGATTTAATGTTGAAATACATGCCTGGAACAATAAGAGAAACATTCAGAAAATCTAATCGCCCGTCTGACAGTAATAATGAAGGACCAGAAGCAATATGTGGCTGAGAGCTACTTGATTACTGGTGGGTCTCAGCTTTCTTCTTCTGCCAGAGTCTATCAAGGCCGCTATCAGCATCTCCCTGAAAAATGCACTCACATGTAAGCTAACCATGCATAAATGTTATAAAGTCCTATGCTGCTAAGCTTAAATTATGCTAAAGTTAAATAAACACTCTTTGAACCTTGCTGATTTGGTCAAAATTACAAAGGCAAAAAATTAAGGTAGAAAGTCCTCTATCAAAAACAGGTTCTCCCATTAGTAGTGACCGGACAAAATAGTAGAACACTGTCACGATACCGATTATTATAAAAAAAGCAGTATTGCAAATCAAATCCACATAAGATGGCTGAATTAATAAAGAAAAGCTCTGAATGTATTTAAGGACTCCATTATTTAAATACTAATTGTAACACAAGGCAAATACATAGTGGTTTCTGCAAACTGAGGAGATGGTATACAAACACATTCATCCAGTCACAGTCAACCATGCGAGCAACGTTATTACAGAAAAATCATACGCCACCTTGTACAAAATTATGACAAATTCACAACAATGGTAAATATGTTACATTAAATTCAACAATGTACTAGAGAAATCTATCAAAAACCGAATCCTAAATGAGTGACATGGGGTATGTAGTCATTCATAGTCTTTTAACCAAATAATTTCAATTTTTAACAACAAGCAAGCACACTAAGGTGTAAGCATAAAGCAAACAGCAGCTAGATATATCTATAAAAGATGCAGTAATCACCTGTGCGCGAACATAGCCACAAAGCGCAAAGGTGGAAAACTGGTTGTTGTAAATACCATTAGCATCTAAATGGCCAATGTTAATCTGCACAGAAGCATGATCTTTTGAAGTGATAAGCCTGTTGGTGGCAGAGCTGCATCAAAAACAAATTTAAAAATCTTCGAATTGCACAAATTAAAAAACAAAAAGTCAAATTCAGAAGCTAACTCACCACTTCCTGGGAATGTAAAGATCAACGTTTTGTCCTTCTTCGTTCTGCATCTTCACAAATCAGCTAAACACCAAAAAAACTCGATTACGCAATTTCCTGCAAGAGGAAATTAAAAACGCAACGTAATGATTCGTGAGATGTCAATGCAAGCGGGTTGATCAAAGATTGAATCGATCGGCGTAACGAGTTTACCTGAATGAGCGAGAGAAGCTGAAATTGAAGATGAACAAGAAACCCTAACGGCGGTAATCAACTGATTTTAGAGTAGATTTGGTCCGAACTAATTGGGCCATTTAGGTTTTGTTGGCCCATTTAGATTGGGCATTCATTCCAAACTTGCCTTTTGTAGGATAGGATCTTCAAAAGAGAATCCATCGGGAAAAAAGCTGGGAGACGCTACAAATTTTTATTTGACGATAATATGTTTTTGGGTAATTCCAGTAAACCACTTTTATAATATGGTGTTTTGCAGTAAACTATCATTATAATTTTTTTTCGAAACGAGTATATTATATCATCGCCGTTAACAGAAAACCACCAATGACACTATTACGTTAAAACTTCCGTTAAGTGCGTGTACACGTGGCAATAAAATATTATTTTATATTGAAATTAATTATCGAAAACCACTATTATAATCTCAGTTTTACGAAAAACCACCATTTTAATAACTTATTATCAGAATACTACCACCTGCACTGTTCATGCTAGATCAGAGGCTCATATGATAATTTTACTCGTTGATAAGTATCTACTAGCTACACAGTGCTTCAATTTAATCTCGATGGAAGTCAATGAAGAAAATAATGTAAGAAATACGAAAAGAAACTCTTGTTTGAGAGTTTATCATCAATGTTTAATGATTATCGACTGCACGGTTCAAAATTTATAATGGTGGTTTACTGCAAAACACCATATTATAATGGTGGTTTACTGCAGTTACTCATATATTTAACTGGTAAATTGAGCATCAAATTAGTTCCTTGATGACAAGGTGATAAACTTTTTAACAACAATTAATTAATAGTTCGACGACATGATATTTATCAACTATTTTCATACCGAGGCGGATAGAGAGGTCGCGGTCGGCCAACTCTCGTATTTTTTTTGAATTTTTATATTAAAAAGACGTCATTTCATATAGGGTAATTTACTTCGATCTATCTCTGCTAACCAAAGGAGAATGAGGGACGGCCAACGAGATATGCTATCATTATAGAAGCAATTCTGTACGGTTGGACGTTTATTTGATTTTTAGAAACGGTTAGCAGTTATTTTTCTTCCGGTGCACTAACGTGATTTTTAGTTTAATTTTGAAAAGGATAGTGTCCTTTCATTTTGGAAATGACTTAGTTTACATTTGATTTTCGTTTCATTTTATCTTATTGTTGTTAATTTTAATTTTATTATAACGAATAGGAAAATAAAGATGGACAAATTTGTTGCGCGTCGGAAAAGATCGTTCGAATCAAGTGTTGAATCTCCGCCGACCATTGACATTGAGACCGAAATTAGTGTTGATGTTGCTATTGCTACTTCGACCAAAAAAGACATTAAGTTGAAAATGAGTTTGATAAAGATGCTGATATTGTTAGTGATCTGGCTTTGAGGAAAATGATCAAAAATTACGACTTTCAAAAGAGAGGAGGCTTACATTCTTCAAGGTCCATCCCAACCACTTAAAAAGTGGAAATGGTTGGAATATAGTACTTCTAAAGATAAAGCATTTTGCTTTTGGTGCTACCCATTTAGAATAAATTCTGGATATGGGCATGAGAATGATATTTTCGTGAAAAAGAGATTTCATATTAAAAAAAGCCACAGAAACAGTAAGAAAAAAGCGAAAAAGCGACTAAAGGCGAAAATGATTATAGGCGAAAGGCGAGAGGAGATGAGCAAAAGGCGAACACTTATTGGAATAAAAAATTATATTTAACTGTAAAATTAATCTAAAACTATTATATTAATATGTGTTAAGCCTTAAAAAATATATTCATAAGAAACAATAATCAAAGCATAATTGTAATAACATGGTCCCAAATTTAAACAAATTCAATTTCAAAACAAAAAATTCAGCAATCCTCTGAATCAACTTCAACATCATCATCTTCATCTTGTAAACCTTCATGTGATATAGTTGTAGTTTCATCTTCATTGACATATTCATCAAAATTATATTCTTCTTCTTCAACTTCAACCATAATCAATTTTCCTTTGTTTTTCCCTTGCTTTTTTTATCTACTATAATAATATGGCTCGCTAGCTACACTTGCTTGATCCACCATATCTCATGTTAAAATATCATTCTCAAATACGAAGTCTTCATTCGCATCTTCTTCCATTCTTCCGATCAACTATTCATTGGAATCATCAAAATCACTCAACCTTATAGGATCAATCCTATCTTGAAGATTATGCCAATGAATCAAAGCCATGTTATATTTGACAAAAACCAAATCATTCAACCTCGATTGTAATAATCGATTTCTTCTCTTTGTATGCAACTGAAATTAAAATATAACATAACGTAAAGAAGCAATTTAATAACGACAGAAAATTAACAAACAATCAAGTTGTTCATTTACCTATTGAAATACACTCCAATTTCTTTCACATCTCGTGGCCATGCAAGTGAGACTTAAAATAGAAAAGCAAATTTTTGCAACATTAGAGCTCCAAAACCATACGCCTACAACCATTCAGCTATCCATAAAATATAGCAATAAAATATAAAAAATTCAGCAAGTTTACACGCTAATATATAAAATTCAGTAAGTTTTAAACGATAATATATAAAATTCAGCAATGTCGTACCTGAAGATTTTGTTTTTCTTGCCCTTACAGCTACGGGTCTACCAAAGAGACATCACCATTAATGTACTTCGGCAACTCGTTTTCCACTTGAACTTGCTCCACTTAAGATCGTACTAATTTTTCTAAACAATCATGAAACCCAATCATGATAGTTTCATTTCCATAGACTTTGTCCGGATCAGCATAAAAGCTTCTATATTGAGTAAATAACCAGCTAAATGTAAAGGGTGATGAAGTTGACATTCCCATCTCTTGTCAATGATATCAAGAACCTTTTGACATTTTCGTTCCTCAGCTCTAAAACTCTCAAAAATCTCCAAAACAGTTTTCTTCGCCGCATCAATAGCACCAAAATATATCTCATGGAAGGCTTGTCACTATCTACCTTTCGAAGAACTTCCACAAGAGGACCAGAGACTTTAAGTGCGAATACTATATTTTTTCCAAAAACTTTCCATAAGAACATCTTAACACACGACTTTCCCCCACTCTCTTTGCCCACTTTGTCTTTGCCCATTCATCCGAAGTGAACATATGCCTTAAATTATTCTTTTGCTGGTGAAGTGACTTGAAAGTGATAAAGATTGTAGCAAATCTTGTGATTGCAGGCCTTAGCAACTCTTTTCTTGGTGTACTTTCTTATGAGATTCAAAACACCAACATGATTGTAAATATAACTATTTAAGAATACAACATTCATAATATTCTTCTTGATTCGAGGAATTTTTCCAATATCCTCTAACATCAAATCAACACAACGGGCTGTACAAGGAGACCAAAAAAATATTTCCTTCGTTCTTGCAATAATTTTCCTAATAAGAACACAAAATTCAGCATTATAACCATGGAAAATAACAAAATTCAGTATATTAAAAACATACAATTCAGCAATATAACCACTTAAAATAATAAAATTCAACAACAAAATATTTAGCAATGCAACTGAAAAATAATACATACATGCCGCAATGTAATTAGATGCATTATCAGAGCGCGGTGAGGCGACATGCTCGGGACTTCGGAAGGTGGAGGTATGCTTCGTTCCGGGAGGCGAGCGCCTCGGCCGCTTCGACCATAAGGCGCGGTGAGGGAGACGCAGGGAGGGAGACGACAATGAATTTGGGCCCATATGTGACTTTAAGCCCATTTTGTAATTTTTTAAAAACGAATGTAACCTGCGATTCAATTTAAAACCTTAGCACAACATCTTCTAAATTCAATTTCAAATGTGAAGGTGAAGATGGCCGATAAAGACAGTACGACATCTAAAGATCCAGCACATAAGTATGGAAAACTTGATCCTACCAATAAGACCAATTGGCACTGCAACTTTTGTAATTGGAAACTTTCGGGTGGAGCTTATACGATGAAACAACATTTGGTTGGCAGTTTCAGGAATGTTGTTGCTTGCAGCATGTGTCCTGCTCACGTTCGAATTGAAATTCAAAATTTTATGAAAGAAAAGGCAATGCTAACATCATTCCAAAAAATATCAGCAGCTTCGTGTTACGTTGATGATGAAGATTGTGAAGTTGATGAAGAGGACTGTGAGAATATGGCTAGCAGTATTAAGCGGAAGAGACAACTTAAAGGTCCAATGGATATGTACATCACTAAGAAAAAACACAAGGAGCGTCCAATAACAAAAGTGCAGAAATTCATAAGGTTTGTGATAAAGCTTTAAGGGATAAAGCTTGTGCCGATATTGCAAGGTTTTTATGATGCAGGGATTCCATTTAATGCAGCTACTTATCCTAGTTTTCAAATTATGATTGAGTCAATTGGGCAATATGGACCAGAGATTGAAGGGGCCAAGTATCTATTAGCTCAGAGTTCCACTTCTAAAGAAGGAAGTGGATGAAACTCGTAAGGAGTTAGAGGATCATAGGGCTGAATGGGCAGTAAAAGGATGTTCAGTTATTTCTGATGGGTAGTGTGATTATGTGGTTCAGAAAGATCTTGTGAACTTCCTTGTTAACTCTCTAAAAGGTTCCGTATTTATTAGGTCTTTGGATGTTTAGAAGTTGTTAAAGATTCCGCATTATTGTTTCAGTTGCTCAACAAAATGGTTGAGGAACTTGGTGAGAAGAATGTAATTCAAGTGGTGACGGATAATGCTTCTAACTATGTTAAAGCGGGTAAAAAATTATATCTTTTTAAATTCTAGGGTTAATTACGGATAACCACCCGTATAATATGCTATATTCCACCAAACCACCCCTATATTGTAATAATACATTCCACCACCCTTATAAGTATAAAATTTCCAATCAACCACCCACGCACTGTACTGTCACCGTTACCGTTAAATATATTAATTTTTTAATATAATAATAGTATTTTTATTACAATACACCACCTCTATAATAAATATGTTTCCACTTCGCCACCTTTATAATCAATTTTGTTTCCATTTAACCACATCTCCGTTAACCGCCGTTAACTGAGGTGGTTCTTTGGAAAGTTTTTAATTATAAAGGTGGTCGAATGTAATATTACAATATAGAGGTGGTGGCATGGAATATGGCATATTATGCGGGTGGTCATCTGTAATTAACCCTAAATTCTATGCATGTATTAGTATAAATATATAATTTTTAGAATCTAATTTACTTATTGGTTGTTTATGTATTTAGGAAAACTGCTAATGGCAAAAAGGACGAATCTCTATTGGACTCCGTGTGCTGCTTGTTGTGTTGATCTCATATTGGAAAATATTGGTAAACTTACTCGGAATAAATGTATGTTCATGAATGGCTATATTTATAGTCATGTTCCTCTAGTGAACATGATGAGAAGGTTCACTAATCAGAGGAATTTGCATGGACAAGCGGTCACTAGATTTGCCACTTCTTTCATCACTCTTTCATCCTATCAAGAGCAACAAAATAATTTGAGAAAGATGGTCACTTCTGAAGAATGGAGGAATTCTAAGTGGGCTAAGGATGCAGGTGGAAAGCAGGTAGCTTCTTTTATATTACAAGAATCTTTCTGGAGAAATGTTTGTTATGCCCTAAAATTAGGAGGTCCACTTGTTAAAGTTTTAAGAATTGTGGATGGGGAGACGAAGCCTCCTATGGGTTACATATATAAAGCTATGGACAGAGCTAAAGAGACTATTGCTAAGAGTTTTTCATTGAAAGAAGATTACACGAAAGCTTTTGAGTTTATTGACAGAAGATGGGATTGTCAACTGCATCGACCTCTGCATGTTTTGGGTTTTTTATTTAAATCCAGAATTCCAATATGATAATGGCAATGGAAATTGTGCAGAAGTGTTGAATGGTTTATATGAGTGCATTCAGAGGTTAATTCCGAATGAGGAAGATCAAGACAAGATCACTACAGAGTTGATTAAATTTCGGAATGCGTCTGGTCTTTTTGGCAATTTCATGGCGATTAGACAAAGAAAGTCGAAGCAAATATCACCAGGTAAACAAATAACTTAAAGTTTCCTTAACTATCTGTATATATTTTTATTATTGTTATACTTATTTTATTTTGAAAGCTGAGTGGTGGGCTTCTTGGGGAGCTGAAACTCCTGCTCTGCAAAATTTCGCTATAAAAATTCTAAGCCTTACTTGCAGTGCTACTGGGTGTGAAAGAAATTGGGGAGTGTTTCAACACGTAAGTAGTTTGAAGTTTCTTACATATTTGCCTACGTCACTAAGATTATATTTTATAATTTATTCATATTTTATTATCAACAGATTCATTCTAAGAAGAGAAATCGATTGAGTCAAAGTCGATTAAATTAATGTCATGGTTTTTGGGAAATATAATTGAGCTTTGAAACGTCAATTCAGTAGTAAGAACACTGCGGAGGCCATTTCATTGGATGAGATTGATGATTGTAATGAATGGTTAGTGGGGAGAATGGAAAATGCTTCAGATGATGATGAAGCAGGCGATCTTGTGTTTGATGACGATGACACATTGACATGGAATGTAGTTTCTAAAGCTTCTGGAGTCGAAGATTCTAATTATAATACTAGAGCAAGCCAAAGTAAACGAAATGTCAACCTTCATCTCGAGTTGACAAGGGTAAGTCAATTGCAAGTAGTTCCACTAGTAGAGTTACGACATTGGAGGAGGATGAGATAGAAGAAGATATTGGCGTGGATGATCACGACACCAATTGCGTGTGGAACGAAGACGAAGAGTATTGATGTTTTAAAAACTGAAAAATAATTTTTACCAATTTCCGTTTTGCTCTTTTTATTTTTCATTTTCTTTTATTGAGACCATTTATGAATTCTGAAGAAGTTTATAATTTAAATGAATATGTATTTATATGATTTTGGAGGATATATGCGCCTCCCCTACGAAAGGCGAGCTTTTTTTGTGCGCCTCGCGCCTAGGGCCCCAGAAGGTCTTTGCGCCTTGATGCGCCTCGGGCTTTTTAATACCAAGCTTGTGATATACCTTTTCTTTTCATAGGGATAGAAGTTTGGTTTTCATTTCATCCTCATCATCATCAATTCCAAATCTAAAAGCATCAAGATCGATCAAACTATCAGCTTTTGCCTCCCTCTCCTTTCCCTTCTTCTCCATATAAGTAGCAATCTCCTCTCTTACACCTAGAGGACAATTACGACATTTTGCAACCTGTGGAAAACCTCCAACAAGATGTTTCTTTGCACGACATAAGCCTCCCTTTGTAGTCTTTCCGCAAAAAATTACAAATAACGTAATTTTTGTTACTAGGGTCTTCGATAACATATTTCCAACAAGGATCCTTCTTATTTTGATCCATAAATATATAATCCTTGAAAATAAAATATACACAAAGACTTAGTTAAGAATAAACAGTAAACATACTATGTTCATACTTCATAGTAGATCAAAAAATATGATTATCAAAAAAACATATTAAAAAGGATGACGGCCGTTGATTATACTTAAAGTCATAGTTAAAACATGATTAACAATAAACCGTAAACCATATTGAAACATATTGATTGATCAGATAAATAATGGATTAAAAATATGATTATCATAAAACTTAAACGTAATCAAAACTTGAAGTAAAATTGGATACGGAACATTAAACCATATTAAAACAAATTGATTAATCAGATAAACAATAGATTAAAAACATGATTATCAAAAACACTTCAACCTAATCAATACTTGAAGAAAAATTAAATACGGAACAAAGTGAAATCAATATCTTAGACGTTGTCGGATCGGAGCCGAGGTAAGACTATAAGAGTCGCAAAGAATAAAGGAACGTCAAATGTCAAACAATCTTTTACTTTGCACAATAAATTTGGAAATAAAAATATTTTATCAAAACTGTAAATATACATTACGACACGACGTTGTTTTATACAAATTTTTTCAAAAAATATAAACCCTAAAGGCGATGAGGCGTGGAGGTCCAAGGCGTGGATAAGGCGGTGGAAGCTTCGTCTTCTGGAATCGGCTCGCCTCACACAGCAAAAAGCGATTAGCCGCCTTTTTCTGCACAGAAAAATTTAATGAACATGTTGGGAATATGGAAAGCACACATAATAATGACAAAATATAGTTTTGCCTTCAAAGATCAGAGACAAAGTTCAATGAGAAAAATATTTTCTAGAAATCAAGCTTTAGACGATACATATTGCACTCACTTGACTGCACTTGTTGATGTACTAAGGTTGTTACTTCAACGTGGATTGGCTTTTCAAGGTCACAATGAGATGGAAAATTCACCTAACAAAGAAAAATTTTGAAATTTTTGATTGGTATATATCAAGAAATCTAAAAGTTAGAAAGGTGATGAATGCCAAATGCACCAAGAAATAACAAACTCACTTGTCACTCGATTCAAAAGCATATCATAAAATCGTATGCATCTGAACCAACAAAGGTCTTCATTGGATATACTGAAGATAGATTTTTTTCTTTATTGATTGATAAGGCTCGTGATTGTTTTATAAAGAATAAATGGTTATTGTTTTGAGATATGTAAATAATCATGAAGTCGAGTTGGAGTACTTTATTGGGATTGTTCATGTACTTGGTACTAAATCGTTATGTATTAAATGGGGAAGAAGAAGAAATTTTATCTAAGCATTGATTGTCTCTTTCAAAGTTAAGAGGACAAGAATTAAATGGAGCTTCTAATATGCAAAGTGAGCTTAATGAATTAAAGACTCTCATATTAAATAAAAATCCTTCCGATGTACTTTTATTGTTTTGCTCATCAACTTCAACTTGTGGTGGTGAATATATGATAAGGCACTTTCATATGATATTTTATGTCCTTTACACTATGCTTGTTTGTATATTTTCTCGTATAAGATTACGTTTTTGGTGTAGTTTTGTATTTCAGGAGATTTTATGAGCTAAGGATGAACATGCGTTAAAGATAGATGTTTAGAAGCTTATTTCGCAGCAAGAAACAAAGAAGAAAGAATTGTAAAGGTCCGAGCAGAATGCAGGTGCGCAACCTTGCTCGCTCGCCGGTCGGTCGTGCGCAAGACAAGTTGCACGCCAGTCGGTTGCTTACCAGTCATCCGTGCGCAAGTAAGCGCGCCAGTGGAAGTCGCGCGCAAGCCAAGTCTTGCACCAGAGCGATGATGTCAGCAAACGCGGAGATGACGTCAGCAACGCGCAGAATATATTTTATGCGAGATTTTAGGGATAAACATGGAAATCAAAGATTATCTCTTTCCTATTTTGAACTTAGAAACCCTAGAAGCTTGCATATAAATACCAAGCTTGAAGATGTGCAAGAAGACACCATACTCTAGCCTGCTGGCCGTCCGGCCAAACCAAGCTAGAAGAGACGCGCAAGAGCTAGAGCCAGTGACAAAGCGACGCGCAGCAAGGGACCGGCGCGCAGATTGACAACCTACGCTGAGTTTTCTTTGTTTCACTATTGTTGTTTATTATACAAACTTTGAGATGTTTAATAAAAGCATGTCTAGCTAACTTACTTTATCAGTTTAGACTTTGACTTGTGAACATTGTGTTTTGAGGTTTTGTTCTTAATTGCATGATAAGTTTAGTATTATTATTCCGAGCTCAATTGCATGATAATTAGGTTAAACAATTAAGCGAAGCCTTGCACCGCAGACTTAGCTGTAGAATCTGTTATCTATAGTTAAACTATCAAGAGTACATGACTGTGAATGATATGAGTAACACTAAAATAGTCGATAGCTACCTTGACCGGATTTGTGGTTAACTAGACTAGATCGAGTAATAAGATCATACGGACCTAAGACCGGAATGTATGTGTAGGTTATTAAGCTGTGACAGGACCTTAACCTACGTGAACATTATATCATGTATCTTTAGTAAGCGATGATAAGCATATGTTCATAAGGATAAGTTTGAGCTGATAGCATCTCATAAATTGTTAAGCAACTTAGTAGTAGTGCGCTAGTGTAGTCACGCGTGTTTGTTTTCTGTTTTCTTTCCAGTTGTTATTAAACCCCCAATCTTGTTATTTACTTTTCTAGATAAAAGACTTCTCACCGTTCCCTGTGGATTCGACCCCGACTTGCCTAGACTATACTAAGGAGGAGAGAGGGATAAATTTGCAGCACTCAACGACGTGCTCGTCAATATAGTTAGTTCTTCATACAAAAGATTGGATGAATCTGACAAGCATAACATGAACGTTTGATGGGGATGTTAGCAAATGGTGAAGTTTCTACGGAAAAGGGATTGGATCAAGAATCGACTTTGGTTCGCCCGGGATCTACACGTTAGGGTTCACACTTTACAACAATCGTGCGTCTCTTTTCTTTGTGGGCATAAACCATCAAAGTTCTTGGAAATATATTCGATGATGGTGATCATAACAGTCGAGGGCTCTTATCAATTTATTTTCATTGCCCACTTGATAACGCTTGTATTGGGATTGACAAATGCTTTATTGCAATTCTTGTAAAGAAAGATCAGTATATTATAGAGGCCATGAGTTTAATTCTTAACAAAAAAAGAAGGTTGTTAGAATTAAGAGAGAATGAATGATATCATATTTTGAAAGGTGTAAACAATTTTTGTGTCCAAATAAGATTAATGAATATTCTCAATATAAAAGGTGAAGTTCAGAGTCACTTTAAATTGAGTGGTGAAGCTACGACAAATGAATCTCACTTTCGAATTGATATATTATCAGGTAATTACTTTTTATTTTTATTTTGCATTACATTTTAGAAATAAGATTATAATGTTATGTTTTATTAATAGGTGATTGCTTGGACTTTTCAAGAGATTGGAGAATCGATTTAGTGAGAGTCGAATAATGAATTGTTCACTCATATTGTATGTCTTGATCCAAATAGTTCATTCTCCAATTTTTATGTGTTCAATATTATTCAAGTTGCACAACTTTATCCACAAGATTTTTCGAAGTGTGACTTGGAGTTTGAAGAAGAGCTAAAGGGATGAATTTATGAGATTAGAGGCAACAATGCATTTTCAACATTACAAGACATTGAAGATGTTGCCAAAAAATGGTTTCAAGGGGATATTACAATGTATTTTCCTTTGTCTTTCATGTTATTGAGTTGATTGATGTTACCGTTTGCATTGGCTACTGCGGAAAGAGCATTTTATGCAATGAAACTTATCAAGACATATTTGTGTAACAAAATTGGATAGTTTTTTCAATGTTAGTTTGGTGTGCTATACTGAGATGGATGTTTTTAAGGTATTGACAATGAGATAATTATGTGTCATTTTTAGAATATGAAAAATGCATAAACATGGTTTACCTCCATTACCGCAGCCGTAAAAATTATGTAGTACACTTGTCAAATTATAAAGACAGTGTAATGTTTTTTGGAAAAAGTAAAAATATCTCTTTTGTAAAAATATCGCGCCATGCACATTTACATGACAATATTTTCAATGAAGAGAGGTGTCAGATTTTGCTAGAGGCAATGGAAATAATTTATGCCGAGCTGAAATGTGTAGATGATACGTCATACCAATCAGTGGACAAAATACAGTTGTGCAATTAAAAATACTAGTACTTGCCGCACAATCAAGCCTGTGCATTTTGACGGGGAAAGTTATATGAACAATAAATATAATTTGAACATCTGAGTTGTATAAACTATTGTAAATACAATCATGAATAAAATTATTATTGTATACACAAATAATTTGAACTTTTGAATTGCACAAATAATTTTATTGTATACTAAAAAATTTTGAACATTTGAATTGTATAAAACGCTTCAATATTATAACCTTAGCATTGGGTTGTTTGTCAAACTTATCAAAAATGCCTCACACTCTCTTTGAAAAGCTTATCAAGTGTCATTGTAATCTTCTCAGTCCATTTTTTCTTTTATTCCGAATATGGAAAAGAAACAATTGCAATAATTAACATCATAACAAAAACTCTCTTGGTTTTCATAAAAAAGCATGTCAACTATTTTTGTACCTAATTTAAAAAACAAAAACAATAAGTCGTTGCAACCTATTGATTCGTCTAAAAACAATCATTTAAAAGGTGTGTTCCAAAATTGAAAATTTCAAATATGATACTGTATAACATCAAAGAAAACCTAAAATTACTTTAAGCAATTTGTTGAATATTAAAATAACACTAATACACAGAGAAACATGTGTGTGATATCAAATCAAAAATCTAAATTTTACACATCATAATAAACGGCTTTTTATTTCAAACAGTAATTGAGCTTCCCATTTTTTAAAGGGTAAATTAGAAGATAACTACGATTCAAATTCTTAATCGGATCCAAAGACTTTTACTCAATAACAGTTACACTCAGAAAGATCAACAGTTTTTTTATATTGAATGCTTTGAAATTTTAAAGACCAACCAATTAGAGAAGTACATGATTTCGGAACCTCGATCTTTTAGAGAAGAATTAAAATTCAATCGACCCAGGAAACAAAGCTTCCTCTCCTCTACCACACGCATCAAATCAAATAGAGAAGAGATATTTTCAAATATGTCTATAGTAATCAAAAACAATAACTCTTTTACGCAAGCAAAATATGTCACCCGTGTAAAATTGTGGTGACCAAAATTTTTGGGTAGATTTTGGATTGGTTTCTGATCGGTTTCCTTCAATTTATTTGCTCTGGAGTGGAAGAGGCGGTTAGATAAAGATAATTGAAGCGGTTGGTGTGTTCATAACTGGTCAGCGTGTCGGTTGGCGATTAAGAACGGTTGAAACCGTCAAAAGCTGCTCTCGGATTCTTAATAGGGAGATATGGGCTGTCGTGCAACCACGATCTTGAACAGTATCGTCACTTTCCAATTCCATTTCCTAATGAGTATATGAGCAACCTAATGAGTAAGCACGGTGAAATAGGACATCTCATGTTGTTGAGATATTAGATGAGATGAATCGAGAAATGTCGAAATCATATGATAGATCGGTTTCTTGATATGGCAGATCCATCTCAAATCACAGTTTAAGGCCTTTCGTACAATATAGAGCGTTAAGGTTGACCTAGTGACAAAAGAAGATGATGACTCATGTTTAAGAAAAGAAAATCATTATATATAAAAGAAAGACAAATTTCAACGAGTCTTACGATGTATCTACTATTAATGGTTATGGATGAGTGGTGTATATAAAAGAAAATAGAAGGAAAACACTTCTATTGATAGAACAGGATAAAACCTGTATGAATAATGGTGGAGGAAAATATAATCACTCAACACAATTGTTACATATGAATGGGTACACATTATATAGAGAATACATGACTAAACATAGCTATCTAATTATAGACTAATTAAATTTGTAGAAATATTTTCTATTTAATACTAATATTCCAACACCCTCCCTCAATCTCAACAGTGTACCACATGTTGGAGATTGCATTGATTTTGTGATGACTGGACTTTGACCATGTTATGATATGGTTGTTGATTGTTCTTTTGTATATTGTGGGCTGTGTATTGGGCCTGTGTTTTATTTTTGAAATTTTTTTGCTAGGGTTTCGACAAAATCACTCTCTTCAAAAATTGTCAAACATCATCCGCCACTCTTCATGAACGCATCAATGATAGAATTTGTTGCGAGAGTTGTGGGGACGAGTGATTGCGGCGGACTTGAGGAAGCGATTGAGAATGATGTGAGAGAATATGGACCGTTAGAGAGAGCAGCCGGCTAAGATGAGATCTGAACATGAAGACATGGCTGATGAACGGAGATGTGGTGGCTACAGACAATGCCATCTCGCTGATGATGTTTGACAGATGATGGCGGTTGGACGATGTAGGTGTTGGGGACACTGGTGGTAGATCTAAGTGTTACGGCGTATTACAGCATATGAAAGCAAAAATGGACAAATCTGATTGTTGGCGGCGAGGGTGATGAGCTGAGCGATGGTAAATATCGACAGGTGACAATGAATTCGATATTGGTTGATGCAGAGGTGGTTCGTACTGACCTCAAGACTCAATGATGGTGAGATTATTATTTAACTTTGTTGAAGTAGGATACCCAGATATAATGGAGATTGAAACAGGGAATTGGATCGGAATGGCAGGATTGACGATGATCGGTAGTGAACAATTGACAGATGCCGAGTGATGTCAGCAGGACGTGAAAAATACCAAAAGCAGCGGAAATATATGTGGGTTGTTGACATAACCCAAATCAGGATCAGTGAGCGGTCGTTGGACCTTAAAGCTCTGATACCATGTAAAAGAAAATAAAAGAGAAACACTTCTATAGATAGAACAGGATAAAATATGTATGAATAATGGTGGAAGAAAATATAATCACTCAACACAATTGTTACATACGAATGGATACACATTATATAGAGAATACATGACTAAATATAGCTATCTAATTATACACTAATTAAATGTGTAGAAATAAATTCTATTTAATACTAATATTCCAACGGTGTAGTACATAAGTTGTGGTTGTACATTGTTATTATTAATATTGGAGCATGTAGCAGATAAGTGTCTTCGATATTTGACAACAAATTGATGTAAGATGACATTCTTTTATTATTATTTGTCATATATGGTTCGGGTCAAGTTCCTCTGCGAACTCGTGCACACGAGCATTTTGAGATTCAATTGTTTGCACTTTTATTTTAAATTGTCTGAATATTTTGACTCACATATGTGCCCTTTGACCTTTCGCTAAAGACAATTTTAAAAAGTAGATTCATGACAGGGGTCGCAGAGTTCGTGTCACCCGTCTTGGTAGCAAATGAACCCCACTCTATATGGTGCGTTACTCAAATTGGACTAAAATTGTTATTCATGTTAGTAGAGGTGTTGTAGGATTATTGGTTTTTATTATTGTTGGTCAAAATGTGCATGATGCACAATTTATTTGACTTAGTGGAAGTTGTCATATAAATATCCAAAATGTCTGATTATAAATTGATGATAGAATAATATAGGGGGTTGTGCAGATATTGTAAAACTATCAGACAACTCCGACAAATTTTGATGACTTACTAGTGTCAATTATATTTGACAGTTTTGTGATAAAATGTTTATCAAATATTCTAACAATCTATGAAAGTACTGTATAATATCAAATTAATATTTAATATCAAATAAATGCTTAGAGGCACTGAGTAATCTGTAAATTAGAATTGTGTGAAAACCTTATCAGTGTTATACGCAACTTTCGTCATCGCTTTTATACTAAACTTTTACCATTCGTTAACCGAACCCGGGTCTGTGACTGAAAAACTATATATTGTACCATGAGACCACTTGTGCTTGATAAATGTACATTAACCATAATGTTTCTAAATAGGGGTATTTACTGAAAACCACCCATAAGTTAAGAGTTTTTCTAGGAACCACCCATATATTTGAATCTTGTAAAAACACACCTTCAGATTTCCAAAAATTGTCAGAAACCACCCGTAGCTACAAATTTAACAGAAGCCACCTATAATTTTATCAAAATTGTCAGAACCACCCATATATTAAAAAACAAACTAAAAATATACAAATCTAAAAAAATTTAGGAAATATAAGATTGAAAAATATGAAAAATCAGGATATTTAAATAAAACGAAAATAAATCGAGCCTCAATCAGATCGAGGGCACGGGGCGAGCGGTGGTAATCGACAACGGTGCCGCCATCATCAAAGGCGGCTTGGCCGGCGACAGAGACCCATAAATCCTCTTACCCAATTACCTCCTCCGCCCCCCACTCTCCTCTAAAAAATTGATCTTTCCCGACCCCTCAATTAATCTCACCTCGATTGCAGACAGTTCATCAACGTCGACCTTCAACGCGAAATTTGGTCACATGTTCTCCCCTGCCCTCCGCAACATCACTCCCCCACTCCAACCTTCACATTGCTACTAAATTCAACTACTCTTCTTCACCCTTCCTTCGTTGCAGCGTGCCGTCGATTCAAGGCGTTTTACGTGGCGAACGCTCCTGCGCTAGCAGCTAGCTCGGGATTTTAGGCCGGAAAATTCGGGGTGTTGTTGTTGATGGATTGTGGGTCATGCGGCGCCTGTGTATCAAAATTATTGAGTGATGAGCATGGATTTGGGTGGGAAGGCACTAACTGATTTCTCTCCGATGCTCTAGTCGGGTGAATTTTTTAGTTTGAGATTAGGATTTTCTAATTTTTTAAAATCGTATACTACATCATTTTAATTTTATATTTTATAATTTTTATTTTATGTACATATCCTGAATTTTTAAAATTTTATAAATTTTTCTAATATATTTGTCATATTTTTAATTTAATTCTTAATTTTTTTAGTTCTATTTTTTGTTAATTATAAATATACGGATGGTTTCCGGCATTTTCTATAAAATTAGAGGTGGTTTTTGATTAATTTGAAGATATGGGTGGTTTATGGCGAATTTTAGAAACTTAAAGGTGTGCTTTTACAAGATTCAAATATATAGGTGGTTCCTAGAAAAACTCTTAACTTATGGATGGTTTTCAGTAAATACCCCTTCTAAATATGCTACAGTTTGGTTGACTTGTCTATAGTATATTCCAGTTGGCTCGACAATTACTACGACCATTATACTAGTGTGACAGAGGAAGATGTTGCGTTTCAACATCGTATTTTCGGTGGTCTTTTCTTTTAATTGAGTCATTCTTCTAATCTTTAATATGGCTTATGATTGCCATAAATCATAAGTTACTGAAATGAAAGGTGGGATTTTGGAAAAATATAAGTTGAAATTATAAGTTGATTGAGGATCCTCCCTCCACTCGATACCCTCGACGAGAACGTAAGTCTAAGCAGTTACCCGATTTTGTTTATTCGACATATTCTCACCTTTTGTGTCCTTTTTGACATCTGTTCACAAATTGTCTGAGCCTTCTTCCTACAAAGAGGCTATTCTTGACCCTTGTTGGCAGCAGGCAATGAATGAGGAACTCTCTGCACTGTCCAAAACAGAGACGTGGGATCTTGTTCCACTACCGACTGGTAAGCATGCTATTGGATCACGTTGGGTATATAAGATAAAAACCAAGTCAGATGGGAGCATTGAGCGGTACAAGGCTCGTTTGGTTGCTAAGGGTTTTACTCAGCAGTATGGTATGGATTATGAGGAGACTTTTGCACCAGTTTCCAAAATTGTTACTATTCGTACACTTATTGCAGTTGCTTCAGTGAGGCAGTGGCCTATTTCTCAGTTGGATGTTAAAAATGCTTTTCTGAATGGTGATCTTCATGAGGAAGTTTACATGACTCCTCCACCAGGTGTTACCCATGGACCGGGGGAAGTTTGCAGGTTAAAGAAAGCATTGTATGGGTTGAAGCAAGCATCACGTGCTTGGTATGACAAGTTTTCGGTTGTGGTTTCCTCCCTTGGATTTCAGACCAGCCCGTATGATTCTGCGTTATTTGTCAGATGCACTCCTTCTGGTCGTACTTTACTTTCTTTATATGTGGATGACATGATCATTACAGGAGATGATATTGCTGGAATTGCAGAACTGAAGCACCACTTAGCTCGTGAATTTGAGATGAAAGACTTAGGTCCTTTACGATACTTTCTGGGAATAGAGGTGGCTTCATCTCCACGGGGTTATCTTCTTTCTCAGTCTAAGTACATTGGTGATATTCTTGATCAGGCCCGTCTTTCTGATACTCGTGTTGCAGACACTCCTATTGAGACTAATGTCAGGTATACTCCCACTGATGGCATTCTTTGACGAACCCCACATTGTATCGGACTTTGGTTGGCAGTTTGGTGTATCTTACCATCACTAGACCAGACATTGCTTATGCTGTTCATGTTGTTAGTCAGTTTGTTTCGGCTCCTACTACTGTACACTGGGCAGCTGTGCTTCGCATCCTGCGTTATCTTCGGGGACACAGTTTCAGAGTTTGTTGTTTCCATCCACTTCTTCCTTGGAATTGCGAGCTTATTCTGATGCTGATTGGGCTGGTGATCCTTCAGACCGAAAGTCTGTGACAGGTTTTTGTGTATTTCTTGGTGACTCGCTTATCTCTTGGAGAAGTAAAAAGCAACAGGTTGTATCTCGTTCTTCTACAGAAGCTGAGTATCGTGCTATGTCTGACACTACTACTGAGATTGTATGGCTACGTTGGTTACTTGGAGACATGGGGGTTACGCTTTCCAGACCCACTCCTATGTATTGTGACAATTCTAGTGCAATCCAGATTGCTCGAAATTCAGTCTTCCATGAGCGTACGAAGCACATTGAGGTTGATTGTCATCTTACTCGACACACACTTGTCAGCATGGTACTATACGCTACCGTTTGTTACTTCTGCTATGCAGTTGCAGATTTGTTCACGAAAGCTCACTCTGCTTCACGATTCCGTTTCTTGGTTGGCAAACTCTCGATGCTTTCGGTCGCCGCATCATGAGTTTGAGGGGGGATATTAGCAATATATGTATTAGGCCCATTATTGGCCCATTTAGTTTCCTATATATAGCTAATTATGTATTACGTATGAACCCAATTTTGCATTATATGAAACCCTAGCCGCTTTGTATTATTTCTGTCTTGCTTGATTTCTACAGTTCTGTATACTTTTGTTCAGTAATATAAGCATGATTCAACACACGTAGATGATAATAGCCCACCTTGTCATTTTACAAGTTTGCTTTGGTGCAGTGAATATATTTTTGCTCTAAGAATTGTTGCAAAAGTTAGGTTGACAGTTGACTGTTCATTTCAGACTATGGTAGGAAGAAAAGGAGAGACAATTTTGAAGTTTTTGGAAATAATCTGTACGAATTAAACTTATTGATAATCAAAATAATTTAAATAGGAGATAATAATAATCACCTAAACTATTTCCCTAATTTAATGCATCCATGATGCTTATGCCACGACTAGTAAACCAACTCCACCAATCCCTCCCTTAAGCTAACAATTGACAAAGTCATCTTATCAAATTATCAGGTCTTCATCATCAGTAAAATTAACATGGGTCACAAAAGTAATTCTTTCTTATCATCGATTTTAGCGTAACTGATCTCCTCATGTTCATCTTGACAATGCTTCAACTTATGACACTTACTACATCCATAGTTAACTTAATCCAATTTCTTCTAAAACCTCTTCCTCCTCGACAACAACTTTTACATCCTCCTTCGCATTTACCCTGCTAGGCGTGTTCCTCATCTCCATCAATTTCGTTTAAATGAATGATTGAACAAAATTAGTCGCTCCTAAATTCGTCGTATATAGCCTACATACTTCATTGACACATTATTTTCTTGAAGTGCTTCACTCACATTGTATCTCTTAAAGTATTTCACTCGCACTTGTTTCACAGTTCTTCACTTGCACACAAACTGCTTCACTCGCAGTATTTTCAAGAATTTCACTCACATTGTTTCTCTCGAAGTACTTCGCTCATACTTTTATAATAATCGTTTCACTCGTGATTTTAAAGTGAAGTTGAACAGATAAAACTCTTACTTCGTATACCTTATGTTGAAAATAATCTGAACAGATTAAACTTTGTTGATAATAAAAATAATAAAAATAGGAGATAATTCTCTAATTTAAAATTTCTCCAGCAGAAGTAACATGGCATCTGCAAAAAGAGAACCCTCAAGAATTATAATGACGCCTTAGAACTTCTTTTGCCGAATCAGGTCGTCATGTCAGGTTGCTAATAGCTAGTAAAAATGAAGCATATGGAGCTCAGAACTGCTAGTTAATCTGCAAACCAGTTATTTCACGTGGCCCAACTAGTAAAGAAACCCAATAAGCCCAAAAATGACAATTTACGATAATGCCCTCCATCGTCACCAACTTATACATCTCCGAAACCCTAGCTCGAACGCAACTGATCTGAAGCTAACAACTATTCTGCCGCCGGGCATAGCTCAGATTAACGATTGTGTTTCAGAAATGGCTGCAGTGGAAAGCAAAGTCGTCGTGCCGGAATCCGTTCTGAAGAAGCAAAAGAGGAATGAAGAATGGGCTTTGGCTAAGAAAGATGCGCTAGAGAAGCAGAAGGTTCACAGCTCTCAGAATCGGAAAATCATCTTCAAGCGTGCTGAGAAGTATTCCAAGGAATACTCTGAGCAGGTGATATGTTATCCCAATCTCATCGTCTTTGTTTTTCTATGTATTTAAATCTGAAATGGTGAATTGGTGATTGCACTGTTAATTACTTAATTGTAACGTTAGCTCTGAGTCTAATCTTGTTTAGAGTTTTTGATTGTAGGAGAAGGAGCTGATCAGGCTGAAGAGAGAAGCCAAATTGAAAGGAGGATTCTATGTGAACCCTGAGGCCAAGCTCATTTTCATTGTCCGTATCCGCGGGTACGATTTCTAATACGTTTGAAAATATTTTTTGATCTTGTTTGTGAATGTTTTAATTATGATATACACTGCTTATGAAAATATATCAGTTTTGTTAAGCCTAATATCTGAAATGTCACTTCTGTTCTGATACTCCTATCCAAATAGTATGCTTAATTGTCCAAATATTATGGAAATTTCTTTTTGTTGGTTCTTACTAACTTATGCTACTTTTTGCTCGAATATATTATTATTATTGCTGTAATATTATATATGCTAATACTTATAGAGTGTGTTTTTTAAATGTGTTGTTGTATTGTTAGTAATGTGCAGACCCTCATTTTGTTAATATTTTACTTTTTTAGTATTAATGCAATGCACCCCAAGACGAAGAAAATCTTGCAGCTTCTTCGATTAAGACAGGTTGGCTCTCTAAACATTTACATATTTAAGTTCCATTCTCAAATTGACATGTTTCCTCATCTTGTTTTGTAAGTGATTCCTTTTTATTGGATACATCTTCAGTTTTCTTGTTTTTTGCTTTTCATTTTAGATTTTCAATGGTGTGTTCCTCAAAGTGAACAAAGCAACTATGAACATGCTACAGAGGGTGGAGCCATATGTGACCTATGGGTAAGTCCATGTATCAATAAATAATGCTTCAAATAGTTGTATTCATAATAACATGTGGTTAGAGAAATTGTTGTAATGCATCTAGATTTATATAGTTTTGGGCTCTACAGCAGTGATATCAAATAATGAAAGCGAGTGAACAAGCATCATATTGCCCGACTTGTTAATATTCCTATAATTCAGGTAAATGTATTTTTTACAGGTACCCGAACTTGAAAAGTGTCAAGGAGTTGATATACAAGAGGGGTCATGGAAAGCTGAACAAGCAGCGAATTGCTTTGACCGACAACTCAATTGTGGAACAGGTACTGTTTTCTTCTACTTAGCTTACAAGTTCTCCTGATTAGGCCCCTATTACAATAATTAATTGGAAAATTCTTACTAAGTTCACTATTTGTTTCTTTATAGGCCCTTGGAAAGTATGGGATAATCTGCGTAGAAGACCTCATCCATGAAATCATGACAGTTGGCCCTCATTTCAAGGAAGCTAACAACTTCTTATGGCCATTTAAGCTCAGCGCCCCATTGGGTGGTCTAAAGAAGAAGAGAAACCACTATGTGGAGGGTGGCGATGCTGGAAACCGTGAGGATAAAATTAATGAACTCATCAGGAGAATGAATTAATAATGTCTTTACACAACTTCAGCTATCCTAAGCAACAGAAGCGACATATCCTTCTCATACTTCCGAAACTTATTTTGTTCTCGTGCCTTTTGACAATTTTGTTAAACTAAGCTTCTATTTTTGTTCTTTA
>QZGG01001867.1:0-51662 GCA_006409495.1 Sedum album
GATCGAGTGGTTGATTGGTAGGCAGCCTCTCCTTGTGCGAAGGATGTAAATTAAAATGACAATAATAATGCTATTACTAATATTCGTTAGAAGATGTATGGTTCATAAATGACAATTAATTTTTGAACCATGCATCTAATAAAATCAGCAGAACATGCATGATTCATAAATTTATTAAAGATGGTTCGTGAACCATGCTTAAATGGTTTCTGAATTATACATCTAATGGAAAACCGTAAGATGATGAATGGTTCATAAATTTACAAGAATGGTTCATGAAACATACAAGCAATGATGATTATTCAATTGTATAATCGCAAAGGCTCATGTGAGGGACATGTATATTGACGTAATGAACCATCATTTACTTGACGATGATTGATAAACATCAACTAATAGTGTATGAGATCAATGGAAAGTGCATACGATTCATTTCGAGACTCGATTGAACTGCTCAAAAGACGTGACTTCATGATGTGTTTCGACAAAAGCCTAACTATTGAAGCATCTACTTGCTTCTCTGCCAATCGTGTGATTGTATAATTCAAAATAACATTAATTAGGGTTTGGTTCCGGTACAAACCACATTTAAAATAAAAATTTAGAATCACTATAAACCACATGATCAAACAATATAATGGATGTGATTAATGACATTATTAATATGGTAATTACTATCATCAATCAATATAAGGGCACACTTGTCAATTCAATTTTTAAAATTGATAATTATTTATTTATTAAAAGTTCATTAATATATTTTTATAAAAAGTGCATTACAATATTTTTGTAAAAGTGCATTAAAATATTTTTTTTAAAGTGCGTTAAAAGTTTTTAAAAAAGTGTGTTACAATATTTTAAAAAAAGTGCATTACAATATTTAAAAAAAGTGCATTGCATTGTCTGCATATTAAAAAATTCATTACCATTTTTTTAAAATTTTGATGCATTTTTAAAATTTCTAGTGATGCACTTTTTATTATAATGTTTTTAAAAATTGATACTCTTTTAAAGTATTTAGTGATGCACTTTTTATATCAACTAATTTAAAATTTAAAAATAAATTACATAAACTAATTTTTTTATGCAATTAAAAATAATCCATTTATTAACTATATTGATCTAAAATGACAATTGTGCCCTTTCATTACTAAAAATGATTAATATTTAATTAATGAGGTCATTAATCCAAACCATTTAATTCTTAGATCCTAAGACTCATATTAATTCTAAGTTTTCATTCTAAAATAGGTTCTCATTTGAACCTTTCCCACATTAATTATACAGTTACACCGATTTAAAAATTGATATATAAGAATCCTTTTGAAGAATATTTGATGTGTGAAATTCTCGGATCAACCTTTTGCATTTAAAAATATTATATGATTATTTTAAGCGGTTGGATTCATATTGATGGCTGTCTAAAATTTGTTTATAATTTTCACAAAAACTATCTGTTTTTAATCCATTCTCATCTACTATTATTGTTTTTACAACTCCTTTAAATGATTATTTCGTGGAAAAATATTATATATATTTTTAATTTAAAATATTGTACATAACATGTTGTATTAAGATCGAAAGATGGTATTTTTTAAGGACAATGGATCACGTGAAAAGTAGCAGTTAGGTTATAAAGTAAAAATAAATCTTGTCTGTTGATTTGTTTCAATTCTACGGTTCCTTTTAGCCACATAACATATTTAATTTTATTATTCAAAGGATACAACTGTCACTTAACTAGTTAAATATATTTAAAATATATTACAATTATTTGATTCCTTAATTATTGATAAAAGATTATATTTAAATATATTTTGATTTATTTGATTCCTTATATATTGATAACTAATTTATGATTTATGATTTTTTCCAAGATTATCAATTCAACTATCAAATAAATTCAAGTCAAATTCAACTAATTTTTGAGTTGTTTAAAAAACATTTTACTACACTTTCAATTAATTATTAATGATTTTGGATATTTAAACATTATCTTTTCCCTGATTTTATGGAATCGCTTCATGTGTGTATGACTAATTTACCCTTATTAATTTATTTATTAATATATTTAATTTAAATTAGTTTCTATACTTGTAAATTGACCCTAAATCTACAAAGTTTAATTATTTTAATTGAACGATTCAGATCTCTTGTTACATTATAACTGGCATTTATTTTTCACCTGTTCTCTTCTCTTTTGTAAGATAGATATACACATTATCAATTATTATTTTAATTAATACACATAGTAAATAAGGAAGCCAAAGTCTTTCCTCTCAAGACTCGTTCCTATTAAGTCCCGCCCCTTGAAGATTGACGTTGTCCCCAAGATCATAAAAATGAAATGATTTTCTTGCTAGTCTTCATTGCATTGTTTGTGAGGGTTCTTGGACGTCCCATACCATCTTTGTTCCTTTAGGAATCCTTTTGGTTACTGCATCCCCTATCGCTTTCGCCTTGAGGCTCCTTTTTGAGCTCCGAAAGAATATGATTCATTGAGGCTCTCTTGCAGCGGCGTCCCATACCATTCGCAACAAGTTTTTTTTGCACATCATCCTTCCGTACTGCACTGTTTAGGATTCGACATTGGTACCGATCCCGACAAAGTTGTTTGGTCATATTTCTTTTCGGCTCTCAGAGGCTCTTTGGCTTAGAAGTCTTCTTTCCAGGATAAGAAATATGGACTACTCTTCTCGACCGCCCGAGTGATCTTCACTAGTTGGTCTTACCATTCTTTTTTTTTTAAAAAAAAATTGGTCAAGGAATGGACAACCCCCATTTTCAAGCCAATTAAATTATTCCCCTCTAACCTACCCCGCAGAACCCCTGTCCTGCCTCCATCAGGAATCGAACCCGGGTTGGCTCCAGTGATGGTCATTTTTGACTCCGGCTCTTACCAACTGAGCTAACCCCTGATGGGTCTTACCATTCTTATGTCATAAGTACGTCGATCACGGTCCTTCTCTTGTCTCGGTCCTACAACGAGAACTCATCGTTGTGGCCTCAAAGTTCCAATCACATATTCTCGACCAGGGGGAGCCAAGGCCTTTCCTCTCAAGACTGGTTTCTATCACATGTGTTCCAGCGCGATCCAACTCCTTTCTTTGATCTGAATGCACATATAATGCTCTATACGCGTGAAAAAGCTCTCATACAATTCAAATACGCCTGAAAGGCATAACATTACAAAGGAAACGTATAAAAGATATAGAATTATGGAAAATGGTTGATCGTATAAATACGCTCCATCAAAAGGCATACCTGTCATGTCAAATCAATATGACTCATAAATTAATTATTTAAAGTGCATTAAAAAATTCAAGTTATATAATTTATTTTAAATTTTAAATTAGTGGATACAATAATACTTCAAAAGCTCATTGATTTTTGTTAAATAGTATTAAAAATGCATAACTAAATCTCAAAAATGCATCAAAATTTCAATAAAAATTGTAATAAAAAATTGATTATACAAACTTTGTAATGCAATATTTATGCAATACACTTTTACAAAATATTTTATTGAACATTCAATAAATCATTAATGATTTTATATAAATTAATGAAATGAATTGTTTGATCGTGTGGTTAGTAATGATTCTAAGTTTTTATTTTAATAGTGCTTTGTATTGGACCAAACCCTTTAAAACAAACATTTCAAATCCCAAAAAAAGTTACAAAAAATGCGAAAAATAAATGATTATCTTATTTGATTTGTTATTCTATAACAATATCAATTTAAACCTCGAAAAAAGTGGTCGAGTATGTGGGCATGAGGACAAGATCAGGCAAGGTCATGAGTTTCAATCCCTGATAAACACTGAAATTCCTTAATTCGATCAAACAGTCACACTGTGATGGTGTGGTCGCTACCCGATTGACGTGGTTTGCAAGCTATTACAATCATTCATGAGTTTACCTAATGCACACTCGAAGAATAACGCCGGAGACCTTCAAAAAAAATATCATTTTAAAATGACTAACCTTCTTCGTAGTTACGTATTCGAAGCGAAATCTACCACGACCACTTAAGTGATGCATAAAATTATCCTTAAATTATCAACTTGTGGAAAACAAACATTCAAAATGGACTACACAACTCCACTCATCATTTTCTCCACTCTATGGCTCCTCTTCCTCACCATTTCCACCATCACGTGCCGCCACCACAACATCAACTCCCACCGGGTCCTAAACCCTATCCGATCATCGGCAACATCATCCACCTCGGCGACAAGCCACACCTCTCCCTCACTACTCTCTCCAAAACCTACGGACCAATCATATCCCTCACCTAGGCCAAACCATAACGGTCGTGGTCTCCTCCCCAACAACGGCCCAAACAGTCCTTCAAAAATACGACCAACACTTCTACATGCGGGCCGTTCCTGACGCCGCTCGGCCTTTGGGCCACGGAGACGTATCTATCGCATGGGCCCAATCTCTGGCCCAGTTTCGTAACCTCCGCAAGCTTTGCAACTCGCAGCTCTTCACTTCTCAGCGGCTCGACGCCAGCCAAGAGCTCCGGCAGTTGAAGGTCCAGCCGCTGATCGACTATGTCAGCCTGAAATGCGATGTCGGCGAAGCGGTGGAGGTTGGGCCGGCGGTGTTCACGACTGCGTTGAATCTGCTGTCAACAACGTTTTTTCAACCGATTTAGCGAGTTACTCCTCCGATGAGGCGAATGAGTTCCGAGACTTTGTATGGGCGATCATGGAGGAGACAGGGAAGCCGAATCTATCGGATTTCTTCCCGGCGGTGAGGATTTTGGATCTGCAGCGCGTGTTTCGAAAAGCTAGGGTTTGCTTTGAAGGGATGCTGAAGTATTTGGATCGGTTGATTGATAATCGACTGAGGAATGATGAGAAGAAAGGGTGATGATTTTCTTGATGCGATACTGCAGATAGTTGATGAAGAAGGATCGGATTTGGATAGGAATGACATGATGCATCTGCTGCTGGTAATTCTCAATCCTACAAAAAAGTTGATATTTGGTTATTATTGGATTGTCTATCAACTGGTTTCTAGGTCACCAATTGTGGAATAGAATAAAATCTTATTATTAGTGTACTTTTTCAAAATTTTGGTGCATAAGTGCAGTAATTTAAAGATAAATCAATAAGTGATATACTGACTTAGTTTAGCACATGCTTGTGTAGTCCATTTATTAAGTCAGCATCTGCGATCGAGGCCTTGAGGGAACCCCACACCCTAGAATGGTCCCGTATATATTGTTTTGGATTCCTTCATACTTTGCTTCAGTTCTATTTTCAGAACGTAAGTGGAAATCTCTTAGTGTTGGTAGCGACAGACAAGCTGATTGAATGTTCTAATTGTTGTGTTTTATCAGGACTTGTTCATAGCAGGGACAGATACGACATCTAGCACACTGGAGTGGGCAATGGCTGAGCTCCTGCACAACCCATCCACATTGAAGAACTCACAAGCAGAGCTCGCCCAAGTCATTGGTGCTAATGACGTTATTGAAGAATCAGATATAGCCAACCTGCCATATACTCAAGCTGTGGTGAAAGAAACTCTTAGACTTCACCCACCAGCCCCACTCTTATTACCTCACAAAGCCATGAAGGATGTTGAAATAGATGGTTATACCATCCCAGCAAATACTAGGGTGTTTGTTAATATTTGGGCAATACACCATGACGAGAATCTATATCCAGATCCTGATGTTTTCTTGCCTGAAAGGTTTTTAGTTGATAACAAATTAGTGGATTTAAAAAGGCATGGGTTTGAGCTACTGCCATTTGGTTCTGGAAGGAGGATATGCCCTGGCATTTCATTAGCAAACCGGATGGTGCACCTGATGCTGGCTTCCCTCTTACATAGGTTTGAGTGGAAGCTTGAGAATGGGATGAGGCCAGAGGATATGGACATGAATGACAAGTTTGGAGTTACCCTTCAAAAGATTGTCCCTCTCCGTGCAGTTCCATATGTTAGAATTTGATACTTGGGTCAGTATTTTAGACTGCAGCGGACTGTAACCTTCGTTAGATGTCAAGCACTATTATTAAGCTTTAGACATTCTATGTACTCAGCCCATGGGCAATGACTTTTTTGCTCTATTCGTTTCCGTCATTTATGACGTTTATTGCTTCTGCTTGCTTCGGAATTTTGTAGAAACTTTATGTCATATATTTGGGCAATCACTTGTAGACTTGCAGGTCAGATGTACCTAAACGTTCTTTCTGCAATCAGATGAAGGTGACTTGAGGACATTGTTTTCTCTAATTGAGTTGGCATAATTCAAGATTTATTGACATAGTAAAAGTTTCACTTCCATTATGAATACTTTCAAAATTACAGCACAACAAAAAGGTTAACAAAACCCAGTTTTTGCGAACATTCAAGCAGTTGAGATGGAGAGAATCACAGTTACAGTTGATATCCAACTCCCTATTCAGATGGTAGTAACAGGAATACCTATTATTCAACCCCTACAACATCATGTAGCGTCCAAGTAATAACATAAGCAACAGAAGCTGCCACAGCTCCATTGAATACAGTGAATATAATAGAAGATGTGTAACCTTGCTGCGCAATCTTTGCTTTGGCAGTACCTAGAACTGCCAAAGCTAATAATGATAATACACAAGCTCCGGCGAATTTGATATAGTCGTTGTTTGTAAAAGGGATAAGAATCAGGAACGAGAGGAGTGGCGCACTTCCAAAGAGGATAAACGCCAAGAAAGTCACTAATCCATTCTTCCATGCCTTGTCGGCATAGTCTGGCGGTAGCATTCCCTTTTGATTAGCTAATTTCTCGTCCACCAGTATGTCTTTGTATTTGGTGAATATTTCTACAACCTGTATCACAACCAGCATAACATAATTTCGAAGCTTCAATTTACCATAATATTAAACGAACTACATCTCGTGCGATCGATAATCAAATATAGCAGAAATCACGTCATTCTCAAAATTACTCGCAATCAGAAACTATGAAAAAGAGTGATGAATTCATACAGTCAAGGCATCCTGATACTCCATTCGTAGGTCTTGATACTTTTGCAGCAAAGCGAGATGCTCAGATTCACCGTTGTTATCAACCTCCCACGCTGTGACTGCTCGCTCTCTCGCCGCAACATCTTTCTCAGTACTACTCGACATGAAATCCCCAAATCCCATCGAAATCCCATCCGCCACCAAATTCGCAAACCCTAGCACCAAGACATCAACTGCAAAACACACAACATTAATCGAATCATCCAATTAGGTTAGGTTTGGTTAAGGAGAGTCAAACATACGGGAGGAGAGGCGGCCGGCGTTGATGGAGGAGATGAGAGAGAAGCAAGTGACGATCGCGTCGAGTCCAGCGTACACTACGCTTATAGCATACTCGCCTTTCCACGGCTCTTTCGGTCTCTCTACTTTCTTATTCATATCGTTTACTCTCCTTCTCAGCAGTACTCTGTGACTGTCTGCTTTTTCCATTTCTCGTCGTCTTCCTCGTCGCGAACTCGCCTCAAGTAATGGCCATCTTCTGGCGGTCCCCGTGGCTCCCTGTCGCTGTGCATCATGCCGGATGTGCCACGTGGCACCTCCCTCCACCTGTTCCTATTTTAAAACGGAGGTGATTCAATTAATTTTTGGAATATGAGGGGGCAATTTGGTCATGCTAAGTATGAGCATTTTTGCAGGGTTTTGATCAGAAAATAGTTTTTAATGTTTGTTTGGTACTAGCTGACATATGCAATTGGTATGTGTATTTGGCTGGAAATACTAAAACCATCATTTTAATTTAATATTTAAAAGAATCACTCCTCAAATCAAATACTACTTATTCGTTGACTTGCTTGATCGAGGATTAAAACATAAAACAACATTTAATAATTAACCTAATTCGTGTTTAGCGGTAAGCCAATCCCTTACTCTCAAAAGTAAAAATCCCTAGTTCGATAATTCTAATTTCTTTTTCGATTGATCCCCTAGACATATCACCGAGCACGATCCAAATCCTCCGGCGCCGTAAACGATTGAATTCTCAAACTCGGATTACTCTGACCTACTTTTGTCTTGTTTGACGATTGAACCCTTGACATATTGTCTGTCTCAATCCTGTCAACCAACATCGTCAACAATTGAACTCAAGCTTGAGTTACTTTGTTCGAACTCATACCATATCCATGGCCGAAACTTCAAAACAAGGTGAGAACAAATGTAGATGTCATGTTTATTGTTCATTAGGTAATCACATTTGTTATGTGCCCGAAATAGTAGATAGTTAGTTATTCGGATTGTTGGATTCATTATAGGGTTTTGTTTTTTGCGGATATCTAGCCAAAGAAGCCACTAGTCGTATGAAAAAATTGTGGGCGACGCTTTTATGGTTGTCGAAACATGTAATTCTTTTATTTGGAAAGATGCGGAATTCGTGAAAGAGAGACGAATGTGATTAAGAAGCTTGCGCGAGAGAATAAGAAACTGGAATTTCAAAATTCTAAAATTGAGGAATCAATGAAGCTTCTTCAGTCTGAAATTGAGAAAGTGAAGTTGGAGGTTTCTGCGAAGATGTTTGCGCTTCAATTAGAGAAATCCAAGCAAGAAATGCCTGTGCTTTAAATTCAACGACATACGTTGGATGTAAACTAAGAAAGTGTAATCGAGTTGTGTTTGCGTGATAGTTTGCGTTATTATACTTTATCTATGTAATGTTATGTCTAGAAATTGCACCTTTTAAAATGTTCAGAGCATATATGATGTAATGGAAATGTTTGACAATAATACTTGCATTTGAAAATTCTGTTGTAGCTGCCCAAAAGGTCACTTGTCATTAGCAAGTTCAACATAATTTCAGCTAACCGTACAATACCGATTTTGTAGGCATATCAAAACAATACATGTTTCCAGTACATTACATTACAATTGATGTGGAGTATTTTGAGTTTCGGCAGAATTCCTTTTTCTTGGCGCGCGTCGCAGAACTCGATCTTCTGTGTGTGGAGTTAAAAGAGTCGATGTGACATGATCCTAAAAAGAACAGTGAACTAGTTAAGTGTTATAACAGTGAACTAGTTAAGTGTTATAAAAGAGATGTGCCCTGATAAGAAATATGCCGCATTTAAATAACTTTTTTTCCCGATAATTTCCAGGCTGGGTCATCCCGATAATTTTCCAAGTATTATTCTGCTAACCACATTGAAGTAACTTTTTTATTTTTGCTGCCATCCACATTCATGCTTTAACACAAATGATTTCAGTTGAAACATTCCATCAAGTCTAATCCTCCTCCCAAGGGCCTTAGAAGAGCAACTTATGTTGTTGCACACACATTTCTTCCTTGCACGCTTCATAATGCAAGCACATCAATTTATGCAACGCTTGAGATAGGTCCTTATGAATGCAAATTAAGGTTAGAGATGTACACGAGCGCTTCTCGCTGCACTTGCTTGAGATAAGTCATTATGAATGTAATTTAAGGATGAGATGGACGCTTGAGATAGGTTCTTATGAATGAAGACGAAAGCGGTGACAAGATGGTCGAGCATCGAAAGAGTGAAAAATCCACCAGTGAATGCCTCGGCTCTGATTGGCGACCAGCGTCAAACATTCAATTGGATTTCCTGGTGCATTCGTTCTTGACTATTTGTGCTTTGATCTTGCTTTTTTATTAGTATTAGGATCTGTTGTCATCAATTTAAGAATTTTGTGCATCACATTTGGCTCTAATACTGCTTTTTATCTCATAATTGCTTTCATCTACTTAACTATTAACATAGCTAATATTCTTCGATTTTTGAGCGTTAACCTTGCTGCCTTTACTAGATAAGGTTTAATGCTTATTTATTAGGAATTTTGCATATGTATGCTTTATTTAAAAAATTAGTGGTTATTGTTTTTTATCTTTGTTTATGCTTGCATTTGATCATGGACAATTTTCTTGTTGAGATTGTCAGTAATCAGTAGTGTTTCTTGTTGATTATATGACCTTTTAGTTATTAATTTGCTAAATATAGATGAACTAGATATTAAAACTGGTTTATGTTGATGATATCTTGTTTCTTGCTTAAAATCTTAGTGACTATTTACTAATATAAAGTCTATTTCTTAGTTCTTGAAAAGATCTCCTCAGTAATGCTATAGGTAAATTAATGTTCTCATCTAATAATTGGATTTCTTTGATATGTTTCTCTAAAGCTTGCTTTATTTATGAAGTTAGTCTTAGGAGGGTATCTTGAATACATTCAAATAGGTTGTCTAGTATCTCACCAACAAGTTGATGATTCTTATGATGTTGCAGATGTATATATATTATATAATCGCTGTTTAATTAATTATGAAGTAATATCAGTTTGGTTCAGTTGATAGTATGCACGATCCTAAGCTTGTTTTTCATAAGAACTAATCAAATCTTTACTAATATTCAAGAGGTTTATATATATGCTAATGAACTATTATAGTTACTTTCCAGACTAGAAATTATAGATAATCTAGGAAGTAATTATGTTAATTTCTAATTTTTGTCTTCGTTTTTTAGTTCTGATAATTTCTCAATAAACCCCCTCTATAAAACAGTGATAGAAGTAGGCATATACTTTGGATCAGTTGGTAAAAAGTATAAAGGTGTTCGGTTTAGCTAACTCGTGTGTTTTAAAAGTTTCTAGGCAAGCCTATGTTCATGATCAAGATGATTCAACAGGTTATTCAAGGAGATCAAACTATTTTGGTAAGGTTTTCCTGCAAAATGCGGTTGATCAGGTAATACTAGTTGTATATTTATTGATAAACTATTCCGGGTAATATCTATCTCATGAATTAATTTTTTTCAGTTTTAAAGAGGTAAAGCTATGTTTATCTTAGTTGTTACACTTCAGTGAGCTTTCTAGCTAACAAAATATGAACTGATACTTTCTTAGCTGAAGTTAATATTTACGAATAGATAAAATACGATATTATGTCTGTTATGGCTAGATATTCTTGTGCATATGGATGCCATGTTTGTTGTTCATATTTTTTATAATTAAAGGCTTAGATTATGCTAAAAGTGAATTCTAGGTATTTAGTTATTGTAGCTAATGTCTAAGTTGCTCTAACGTTATGTTAAAACTAATAGATAACTTGGGATGACAGTTTGACCAATCTGACTAAAATGTTGATGACCTTATTTGACGTGCAGTTGTGTATGTGAAATAACTTCCTTATGCTCGGTGGTTTAGTTTTATCCTTTTCAAGTATCAGATTTATTAAGCTTATGTCTTGAATTCTGATTTATAGGTTTTTAAGCTTAGCTTGATACTACCGAATGTTCTTAAAACTATCGATGAAGTGTATATTAGTTTAGTACATTTTTAAAGTGCAAAAGTCTTAAGTTTTGTTGGTTAAAGAAATTTTTGACAAAATAACTTGGTAACTATACATTTGTTTGGAAGTGTTCTTTTACTTCAAAATATTCAGAATATCTGCTGTTAGTCATTGGTTGTGTTTTCAGTCTTGAATACCTGATTGTGGGGTGTTATAGGTTGAAACAGCAAATTTCCATGAGTTAAGAATCAAAGTATCTATACTTGGCGGATTTTTTTTGAGACAATTGTTCTTAATTGCACTTGGGATTTTGTAGGAAGGTTGTCTATGTTAGGTTAATTCATGACGCCGAAAATAATGTTTAAGAATTCAAGAAACTAAGAAAAGGTCAAGTTGAGTTTCTAATTCCATTGTTTGTGACAAGTTTTTTTTGTTGATAAAAGCATACCTGCATTTCATTGTTTGTGACAAGTTGTTTCTAACTTTTAAGTGTTCTCTAGTCATGTATTAAGTCCAGCTGAAGACTTGGTATAAGAGGGCATTTGGTGGAAATAAATCAAGTTTTGAGCTGAGTCTGGCTGTGAACCTCAAGATGGTATGTTGAGGCTAGAATAGGGATTGTTTGGAGCTTAGTTTATGACCAGAATTTGACCTGAAAAGTGGTTGGGCTGGAAAGTGTGTAGTTTTTAGACTTGATGATGTCTTTCATCTGGGATCAAACGACTTGCTGAATAGTTGCTGCCACAAGGCTTAGAATAGTTGTTTCCATTCGTTCTTGTGTTTGAGTGTTGGTTTGAGTTCTTTTTAAGTTGTCATGTAATGAAGTTGATTTGATTGTAGTTTTGCTCAGTAGAGGTCATTCTTGAGCTTATTCATTATTTGCCCTAAACCATTATTGTATCTCAATTTGCTTAGTGAATTGATTCTCGATATTTGTGGCTGAGACCGGAATTATATTCGAGTTCTCCTTTTATATGTATATTTGAGTACATTCAGTTTTGTGTCTAAGCTAATTTTAATTTTTGCGAAAATTTGTCAAACTTGAGAAACTTGCATATTAGGTCTTAATTTTGTGTCTTGATCCTGTTTTAGGCTTAGATACATTCATCACGCACCCCAAATGTTGTCGCATGAGGCCCAAGAATTAAAAATTTGTCTCATCTTATAACACTACTAAAAGAATAATGGACCCATGATAAGAAGTTGGCTGTAGTTAATTTTACATGCTGGAAAAATATGATATTCAAGATTTTTCACTTGTATCTTGTGTTTACAGACACATGCTCTTCAAAACGAAAAAAGGCTCGTGTTATATTGAAACATAGTTTTTTTTTTGATGCCAGCGCCTTTATTAAATAAGATCCAAACAGCCTGGATCGTGGCTAATACAAAAAAGATCGAGCTTGACCCTCAAACGCCAGTTAGGAGTTATAAAATCTCCTAGCTTAATAACGCTGAACAGGTTATAAACCCAGCTCAATCTAAAGCTAAACTGTAACATTTAAAAATCTTACAAGACACGAAGAACACCGAGACACTAAAAAACCACAACAAGACAAAAGAATCACACACATGTGTTCATATCATCATGAAATAAGTGAGTGGAGTTAATACCTCTATTTAAACCAATATTGATGTCGTCTCTTATTTGTGCATCAGAAGCAATATATGTGGGGATCAATTGCACCTCATTTTCCACTCTACAGATTGAGTGAAGATAGTCATTTTTCATTGCCACTCTAACCGGACAAGGGAGCTTACGAATGTCCAAAGTAGTACCCAAAGATCCCTTATAAGCAAGAGCTTCCGCTGCTGTATTTACCGCTGGCCAAATGCGCACAAACTTAGCATGCCCGGCTAGCGCAATACACTGCCGAAAGTTCCAAATTTTGTCGCTAGGGATTTTCTTTTCATTACCACCGAACAGAGAAATAAAAGGATGAGATCCTTGAAACATAGTTAAAAACTTGTCTAGCTGCATCTCTGAAATTGTGCTAGATCTTTCTTCTGAAAATCTACCGACTCTTCAACATGCAGCAGATCCCATATTAAGCCTCTCCTTCTGTGGCATGGGGATAACTTTTCTAATGACAGCTGCAACAGTTTGGAGACATCTGGGCTATTGATTGGGGCGCATTACTGAGTTAAGAAGCATAATTGCTACCATTTTCTATAACTATTGTAGTAAAATGTGACACTTACCAATAGGAATAGCTCTTACAACTATATATTCAGCAACACACAGATGCCCAAGTACTCGTCACACTCTTAGGAAAGATTCCGACAATATAATCTCTAAGTACTTTCAATCCAAGAAACAGAAAGAGACGTATCGGATATGAAGTGATCTAATATGCTTTCATGTTGTCCAAGGGTATAAAACTCATGACCTTCTCAAGAAACTCAACATATTCCACTACCTTCAAGCCCGATGCGGAGAGACGGCAGGCAAGGGCAGTGGCCATGGACCCACAATCCTTAAGGGGTCCACATGTAAATATGCTTTTTTCTATTGTAATAGTGATGAGGCCCAATAATAATGAAATAAATTTGAAAGTATCTTACGTTTGTAAAGTAACATTACTCCTCACTAGGCTCAAAAAGCCTACTATTTATTATAAAAATTCAAAAACAGTCTATTTTTGTAATTACCAGCGTCGTTTGCATCCAATTTCAAAACCCTAATCGTAAGAAACACTACTGAATTCCAAACAGAGAGCATCGAGTGAAGCGATCCGACTATTTGCGAAATCATAAGATCAGTCCTCATCTTATCGGTTTTCAGAGCTATTTCTTCGTATGTTGTTACTTGTGCCTAGAAAATATTTATCTGGTGCTCAGAAGAAAAAAAATTGAAATTATATGAGCAATTTATTGAATCTCAAAAAGATTGACAAAGTATACTGTTTTTGTTATATATAATTTAAATAAAAAATAACATAAGTTCTCTAGCTAATAATGGACTTAGAGATTGGAAGCATATTAGTTGTACTTGAAGAACATGAGCGTAGTATTGCACATTATAAAAATATGGAGACTTGGTATGACTTAAAGAGAAGATTAGATGACAAAATATTGATAAAGAATTACAACAACAAATAAAAAAAAGAACGTCAGCGATGGAGGCAAGTATTGATTAAGCTGTTGTTAAATGTCTTGCAAAATATAATTTATGTTTTTCGTAGATCTAAAGAAAAACTTAATCAAGATTGCAATGGTAATTTTCTAGGTTTAATTGAAATGGTTGCTGAATTTGATGTTGTAATGCAAGATCATGTTAGGCATGCTGAAAACAATGAATACATTACTATTATCTTAGTCACAAGTACAAAATGAGTTAATTTCTAAAAGTGTAAGGGAGTCTCTTTTACAAATTATAAAAAGATGCCAAATACGTCTCGGTGATTGATATATTGTACTCCAGATGCTAGTCATCAAGAGCAAATGACAGTTTTAGTAAGGTATGTTAATATTTCAGGCACCAATATTAAAATAGAAGAATTTTTTTTAGAATTTTGAAGGTTGATGACACTTCTGGGTTAGGAATTTTCAACACGTTAGTTGCTGCCCTTGAATCTTTTGGGTTAAATATTAATGATATTAGAGGTCAAGGTTATGATAATGGTTCTAACATGAAGGGGAAACATCAAGGAGTACAAAAACGATTACTTGAAATAAATCCTAGAGCTTTGTATATGCCTTGCGCTTGTCATAGTCTTAATCTTACATTATGTGATATGGCTAATTCATGTGTGAAAGCTCTTTCATTTTTTGGAATTGTGCAACGCGTATTTGTTTATTTTCTAGTTCTACTAAACGTTGGAATGTTTTACTTGATAATGTTTCTGGTTTGACTGTGAAATCTCTATCTAATACACGCTGGGAGAGTCGTATTAAAAGTGTCAAAGCAATACGGTTTCAAGCCCCCTGAAACGTTTTGCTTGATTTGTATGATGTTTGTGATGACGCAAAGTCCAAGAGCGAAGCTGAAAGTTTGGCAGTGGCAATGGAAAATTACGAATTTCTACTCGACATAGTTATTTGCTATGAAATTTTATTTACAATTATTTTGGTAAGTAAGAAATACTATCTCGTAACATTTGTATCAGTTGACATTAGAAAGCTTTATATTATATTTTGAAAAATTCAGAATAGAAGGATTTACATCTAGTAAAAGTATTGCAAATGATATTGCCTCAGAAATGGGAATAGAATCAAAGTTTTGTGAATTTAAAAGAAAGTTTTAAACTCACTAAAAGAAAGTTGTGAAAAGTTATCAAATGCTTTCTCTCATGACAATGCACCAGATTTAGATTTGAATGATCTTTTTTGTGAATTTAAAATACTTTACGTGACATTACCAAGTTAGGTCATTTTGGCAGGTGAGATTATTGAATTTATTTGATTTATAGAATATTATCCTGATGTTTTAATTTCATATCAAATCTTATTAGCATTGTCAATCACAGTTGCATCTACAGAAAGAAGCTTTTCAAAGTTAA
The DNA here is from genome assembly GCA_006409495.1 of Sedum album. NCBI lineage: Eukaryota > Viridiplantae > Streptophyta > Magnoliopsida > Saxifragales > Crassulaceae > Sedum > Sedum album. Next base: position 15,765 of record QZGG01001867.1, read on the forward strand.
AGTTGCTAAAAATTAATTGTGAACTTTGATGTCTCAAGAAGGCTAAATGATCTTTCTATTTTATGCATTGAAAAAGATATGCTGGAAAATATGGATTATGGTGCTATTATTGATGATTTTGCATCTAAAAAATGCTCGAAGGAGTCACTTTCTATGACAATTTTGTGTTTTTGCAGATTTTCGAAGATTGGATAATGACGATATTTACTCATTCAAATCTGTGTCGAAGCAACGTTGGATTAAGTGATGCATGCATTCAAGGCACTTTATTTGAAAGTGTATGGAATGCAGTATGGAATGTAGTGTATGTAAAAGTTATGTCTTTTTTTCTGTTTAATTTACAACAGTGTTGCATCATTGCAAAACAAAATATTTTACTTACACTAAAATTTAATTTAGAGGGCCTCATCTATCCTATATATAAAGCGCAAGGGATGGAATTGACGGTTATCTTTGAAGCCACATTCCATATCACCATAATATCCTTCCGCATTTTACTAATTACATGAACATAACATTATAAATATCATCTTAAAATATGAAAATATTTTATAAGCACATATTATATGTGCACACCAATTACTAGTTTATATTAACCACATAGATTTACTTTACAGAACGTAAATAACGTAAGTTTGGTAAAATTTATATTTTATTTTTTTGAACAATTCATAGAACCTATGTATATTTAATTTTGATGCTTCAACTCGACGTCTTTACGGTAACATATTGTTGACAAAAACTGATTTTTTCTTCAAATATATGTATGAAAGAAAATTAATGAAAAGAAAAGTTCACGAAATGTCAAAAGTTCCATAATAACTAATTTCTAGTAACCGATATTTATTTTGTTTTTATAAAAGTCATGCCCGTCTATTTACTACTACTTTTTTAGTTTCAATCATCATTAATTTTTCAATTTTTTACGAGAAACACTGTCGAAAAAGTAGCACACTGGGGAAATGATTTTCTGTAATCAACCTATAGTTTCTTACCAAATTTTTAATTTATATTAATTAATTCAATAATAATTGATCTCATTGAGTTATAAAAATAAATATATACTACTTTTTATATGTTTACTTTGCGTGCATACTTGCAATAAATCAAGCTCATGATTTAACGTTTTTTTATTTCAAAACCATTATAGGTAAGAGGAAGGATTCAGTAAAAGAAATCTTACAGTCACATTAAATACTCATTTTTATTGGCGTCCAAGGGTATCTGAGTCTGAGTAATTATAGTAAAACATTAAATGCAGAAAATATCTACGTTAATTTTTTTCTTTTCGATAGCAGTCGTTCGTTAATTATATTAACAAGAGTAAGATTCTAGGAAGACGGATAAATAATTGTGAGACAGTGAGACATGATCTCAACCATTCAATACTAATAATCCAACAAATGAGATTTGATTTAAAAAAGTAACCGTCAATCTCAACCGCCAGGATTTTTTACAAATCCAACCTCTCATTATATAAATACCAACTTTAATCTCAACCGCAGATTAATCTAATTCAATAGTTGATATTAAATCCTTCCGTCTCACCTAAACTCTTTGTTTCTCTTGAACTTTTCAATATCAACAATATTTTTTACAGATCCTCTTTATTATTATTTTTGACTATTTGGAAATTATTATGATGCATAATCATTCATATTTTATCGATTATAATTTTCCAAAAGTCAGTATTTTATTTCAAAAGTAAAATTATTTTATTACATAATGTTCCTTATTTTATTATGAGTCTTCAAATGTGTTCTTAATATTCAAAAATTTAACTAGCTTTTCATATAACAACATGATAAAAATCAGATTAAATTTTTAAATAATTTTTAGAAATATTGTTTGGTATTATGGTTCATGAAACTAAGATGTAATTTTATGAAAAAAATCTTTAAACCGTAAAGAAGAACAATATTACAATAATTAAATTTAGAAAACAATGTAATAAGATAATAGATGTCAGTCGTACACGTTGTAAATGATGAAAAACGTATGCATATAATATAGTTCAAGAAATAACACATTAAGGTTCATGAAACTTATATTTTATTTAGTGAACTAAAATATTTAATCATAACGAATAACAATCTGGTGGGTAAAGATCAGGAGGAGAGACATTATACACCTGTGAGACGGGAAGACTTAATCTTGAACGTTGATTTGATCAATTTAATGGTTGAGATTAAAAAAATTAATAAAAATTAGGCAGTTGAATTTTCAAAATACATGGTCAGTTGAATTTGAGTGCTATTCGTAGATTAATAATAGTCAATGGTTAAAATTTGTTTATACTTTAAATCTAAACTACACTTCTTATCTGATCTTGACTCTTTAGGTAAGAGTACAGTGTATATTTTATCGGTATGACTTTAATTTTTTTATAAAAGTAATTACTCTACTATTTTGTCTTAAATATTTAAAAGTATTTATGAGCATCTCAACAGTATAAATACCAACGTCGACGTGATGAAAATATCAACAATGCCTGCCATGGATAAAAAGGTTGTGAGTAGTGTCTATGTGTTCTTCTTAGCTCTTGCGACATTTGCATTTTCTGTGCAAGAAGTTTCGGATGCTAAGTGCTCCCCACTTTTCCCAAAGCCGACTATATTCGTACAAAATGCTATGGAAGATCATAGTGTTATCAAAGTTCATTGTAAGTCAAAAGATGATGATATGGGGATACATACCCTGAATTACAATCAATTCACTGATTTTAAATTCGGACCGAACCCTTTCGGAACAACTTTCTACTGGTGTGATGTGTTTTGGAACAACAAGTGGGTCGTTTTTGATGCTTATGTTGAAGATGATTTCCCTAGATGTAACGATAACGATTGTAAATGTCAATGGGGAATAACTTCTCAAGGACCATGTTTTTGGGACCCAAATTCTCAACAGTATAACATATGTAAGCCATGGAGATAAAGTGTAACTTAGCAAATGGTTTCAAATCATTTGCTATCAAATATTATCCAATAATACTCTACAAAGAGTAATATTAAATTTCATGATTTTCATTGTGATGGTTTTTAATTGCTTGCTGAAGTATTTAATTGTTTAAAAAAGAGATCAAAACTGCATAATCATTAGATAAAACACTGGTGAAAACAGAAAACATCTTAATTCATGTATAGAAAAAAATGCTGCCAAAGCTACCCAAAAATGAATGCATCTCAAATCATTTTTATCTCCATCAGCATCAAAATACATACTCCATATTGATTTATTTTTTTATTTAAACAATCAAACTTTTTTACAACTACGTTTTTAAGTCTACAAAGGCGATTTTTCTCAAATATATTTATGAATGAAATTTAATGAAAATGGTAGCTTACGAGATACCAAAGGCAGGATTTTTATTTGTGGCTAAGATTTTCTGTAATTAATCTATTTATTTTATTCGAGATAAGAGTTTCAGTTTGTTTTAAATAAATCGTTTGATGTATGTTTACTTTGCATGCACACTTGAAGCAGGATTTTGTTTTGACAAGCTATTAAATTCCAAGAGATATTGATTACTATTAACTCATTGTACAAGATTTGGATTTAAAATAATTATCAAATTCAATCGCCTTTAATGTAGAAAAATATAACTGTCCAACTTAAATAAAACCAAATTTATATCAACAGTCGGATTAATCAAACTAACAACTGAAATTTTGTTATCTAATTATACAACAATTTCCAAGCTATCCCATTTAATATCTATCATATTTAATTTCATAAAAGTAATCAAGTAATTAAGTTGTAGTTATAGGAAAGGGATCTGATATGAAGTCTCTTATATGTATAAAATATACAATAATATAAGTCGTTAAAAGAAACAGATCGACGGACTAGATTTTAATCAAATCAAATTTAAAAGTTACCAAATATAGAATTAAAATAATTCATAATTAATTACGAGGGGTAATTTGGGAGTAGAAAATAAGGTTGTTTGGCAAGTCCCCATTCACTCCAAAAATTAGGTCATTTTGAAAATAGTGAAACAACCTTTGAAATCCGAAGAAGAAGCTACTTGCGACGGTTTCAAACGCGTCCGACATATCCGCGTCCGCCGCTCTGGTCTTCCTGCGACGATTTCAAAAGCATACGACACTCTCGTCAATATCTGTATGGTCCATCGATTATCTAACTATGGTTCAAGAACCATCCAATATAACTCGAACCATATTGACTCTCAAAAATTGATTTCAACATCATATGAATGTACAAAATACTTGTATGGTTCGTAAATAATCAACAGTTGGTTCATGAACCATGTTACTAGAATCATAACTATCTTTGGCTGGTTCATGAACCATATTCTGGTAAATTGTCAATATCTGAATGGTTCATCAATTAGCTAATTATGGTTCTAGAACCATCCAATATAAATACTCGACCTATATCGACTCTTAAAAATTAACTTACTCGATTTATATATGGTCCAAAAAGTGTATTGTATGGTTCTTGAACCATCTAGTTCGATATTTTGAACCATATCAAGTTCGTGCTACTATTAACTCCCTGATTTTTATATGATCCAAAACACATGTTGATTCTCATCCGACATTACTGCTTACATGTCAACGAAAAATTCAAAATAGAATCGAATCAAAATTTGATTTGGGAGACATGTAACTGCTGTAATTAGTTGGAGGATTTAAAGGAGATATTATATTAACCTGATTTTCAATATAATTATTTTACGAAAGTTTACGGATTTTCCCTTTTATTTTATTTTGGTAAGTATTTGATTGTGTATTTTAAACTGTCCGGTTGAAATCAATCGAAGGTTAGGATAATTTTATATTTTATATGAAAACTAACACTTTATATCTGATCCATTCCCGTAGTTATATTTTGTATCTTGAAAAATAGAAAGCCATTTATAGCAAGTATTTATGGGTATATCAATAATATAAAATACCAATTAACATCACCATGATGAATAATATCAGCAATACCAGCCATGGGTAAAAAGGTAGTGAGTAGTTTTTATGTGTTGCTTTTAGCATTTGCAACATTTCTTGTCAGTATACAGGTGGTGTTTTCCGGGGATTGTTCTTAAATTTTCCCAAAAATCTCTGTAACCATACAAAATCGTATGGAAGATAAGACTGTTGTGAAAGTTCATTGTAAATCAAAAGACGATAATATGGGAGAAAAACTCTGTATTTCGATCAATCTACTGAATTTTCATTCACACCTTTTCCGTTTGAGAGGACTTTCTTTTGGTGTAATGTGTTTTGGAATGGCAAATGGTTGTCCATGAAGCTTATGTTGAAAAAAAAATTCAAAAAATGTCATGACAACAATTGTGATTGTCAATGGAGCATAACATTTAAAGGACCATGTTTTTGGGATGGAACTTCTAAACAGTACAGCATGTGTGAGTCATGGAGACTGTAATTCTCAATAAATGGTTTCAAATAAGTTGCGTTCAAATACGTTGCTTTCGTAGAAGGGGTAGTGACCTGATGGTCATGGTCCGCTCGAGTTCGAGTTACCCTGGACGCATCATTTCTCTATAAATTGTACTCAATGTAACCGCTATCGTTGCTTCTAAATATTTATCAATAATACTTTACAAATAGTTAAATAAAAATTCTTAGAAACCTTAGAAAGAGCCACATGATGTCTGATGATGCCTTGGGCTCAAGCAAGTCTATCAGAAACCTTGTGTAATTCTAAGTCATAACTTCCTCATCCTCCACAACTTATCTTCTCTAACTACTACTGCCGAGGAATTAACCATTTTTGGAGGCTATGTGGTACTGGACTACTGGTTTAGGATTTTGAATATGCGCTTTAGGTCTCATTCAACATGGCTAAGCATTGAAACAGGAGGGACTAAATTTGAACAAAAATTGGACTCTATTACTGGATATCTTTATTGTTCACTAATCCTTTGAGAACAGACCGTGCAGGAGCAAAAATTGTGACTCCTAAAGATGGATGATCTAAACTCTTCCTTATGAGTATCTTTGATTACGCCTTCCTAAAGCTCCCCTGAAATAGGTCAGCTCATCTCTTTTGTACTTGATCTGCAATATAGAACATACAAATAAAAAATTGTCTTCCCAAACGACACACACATAACAAAAAGGGACATCAACATTATTTATTATTCTAAGTCCATGGTGATGATAAGCAGTGACAACAAGACTTAAATTCCTTCAAAAAATATTCAATCCACATGCTCGCAGATATTGCATTTCAGTTTCTAATACCCTATATCTTTATAGATTTTGAGTTCTACACATCAAAGTAGAGTACTTGTAAAATCTAAACAAAATTCCAACAAGTAAAAAATTAGGATTTGCTAACAAAACCAACAACACACATCACATGTAACAAGGAATGAATATCTGTGCTTGGAGGGGCATCCATTACCTGCGACTGAGCGGAACATAAAAAAATTATACGCAAAAAGTAGTAATGAATGTGTATTTTGCTGAATATAACATCAATCTCAGAATCAAATAGATAACTCACATCAAATGCAGCTTAGCAATGAAACTGGTAGATGAGTTCCAAATTCCTCAACCTCGTCGCATTCGGATCAAATCTTTCAACAACACAACTACTCCCAGTTCCTTCTTCAAACAAACTCCTCCTTTCTACCTCAGCAGCTGATGAAGGCGAAATGGCACGCTTTGGCCGCTTATTTCGGATGAAGAAATGATCCCTCATCTTCTCCTCCACCTCATCCACCATCGCCGTCCGCTCTCCACCGATCTGATCATCCTCCTCGATTTCATCTTCGACTAGCATCGGCTCCGCGTTGATCGCAGACTCATCAGAATTCTCATCCTCCTCATCCGGCGGTTGAGGTAAAGTAGGGTTTAAGTGAGGGAGAGAGAGGAAGGAGGAGAGGTGTTGGTGAGCCGATGTCAAGGAGGTGTAGATTTGTTGCAGGAGCGATGGATCGGCGGCGGTTGGTAGCAGTTTGGCCATCGCAGCCGCGAGCTCAAGTGAAGCTGAAAGGTTTGCCGCTTTGACGTCGGCCTTCTTCTCCATTCCTCTCTATTGATTCGACTCTCTCTATTCGCGGATGGATTCATACGTTCTTGGATTTCTAGAATGTTCCACTCTTCTCGTAGGAGCCACCCGCTGATAAACCGAACTAATTATTTGGTCAAACCAAGCGTACTGTTCAAGCCTGCTTCAAAGCATTGGTTTCGGTAAACCTTGTAACCTAGTTTCACTCAATAAGAGTCTAATCACGTGTTTATGCTATAAATATAGTGGAAACGAATCCACAACAATAATTGTATGCAAGATTATTTTTACTCATTACTATTTGATAACAATATTGTTATTAAATCTAAGTGAATACGAGTGATAAATTTCCCCTATCAGTTCCTTAGTTCTGATTGTTCATAAGACTTCGTTCAACTTTACTGCGAGTATGTTACTTTCTCGGATTTTAATGTTTCCTTTCTCTCTCAATTTTTTAAAATGATTTCAGTGATCTCTTTTACTCGGCTCCTATCTTTTATAGTAACCGAGATAATTGATTCCTCAAATCAATTCAACCACAATATCAAATCTTTTAGGGATCATGAATTGACCCGAGGGTCAAAAAAGTCCTAAGGGCGGCCCTTTGTTTACCTTGCCCGACCCAGCCCTAAGGTCTCTATCGGGCGTGCTAAAACCTCTTAAAATCCACTCTGCCCTGACCATATTAGGGTCGAGCCGACCCAACCCTGTCCATTGCCGACCCTAGGGTCTTTCACGTCACCACCCATATAATGTGATATTACATGAACCACTTTTTTCACTTTTGTTATCAATTAATCACACAATATGTTTCCTTAGAAACGTCCCTAATTAAGTTGGATAAAGCCCAACTAGTCTCCAAGCTAAACAATTTCTTATACTTACCGATTTATCATTAATTAGTAGTTTTATGCACCTATGTGCACCTAATTGTTTTTATTATGTTCTATAATATAGTTTATATGAAGTGTGTAATTAAATTATTGCATATAAAAATATTAAGTAGAGCAAGGGTATTTTAGGGAGATGAATTGTGGCTTCAAAAATAACCGACAATTCACCCCTTTGTGTTTTATATATAGGAAGATGTAAACAACATTTTTCAACTTATCAAGCCTACGTATTTTGCATTATGCGTACTATACGAATTCTGTACAAATAGCGTTGAAAAATTAAATAATTTATTTGCATTAATTTGAACAACATACATAGCTAAGTTGTTGAGATGTATGTTGCATTAGCCTATAACTTGTTACGAGTTCTGCAGCTGATGTTTCTTAGTTGTTCTAGTATATGTTGTGATAGAGCATTAAAACAATACGTCATTAATGTGACATTTAGGGCAAGTTGCGTCAATCTTATGCAACACCGATATAATGCAACGTCAATGTCCATATGTTGCAAAGTTATGAATAGTAAATGTTTCAAGGTCGAAAGTCATCTGCTAACTGTCAAAAGACATTTGCTAACAAGAGGGGTGATTGCAAGGGCCCATTCTCTCCGGATTAGGATCCCATGCTGCCTACAGCATTTTGCAGCCAAACTTAAAACGACGTAGTTTTAAACACTATCAATCAAAACTGCGTCGTTTTGTAAAGGGTTCATTAATTTTGAAATTGGGTTTTAGAAAAACTACGTCGTTTTAAATTACTTCAAGTTAAACTACGTCGTTTTAAGTTTATAATTTAAAATTCAAATTTTGAATATTGGCTGTATATGGCTGTAGGTTGTACGGGATCCGGATCCATTCTCTCCAAAGGGCCTAATATGTATCACTAAGAGTGTTAACTAACGTAGTGTGTAGCTCAGTTGTTAGATAGGCATCTTCTGTACGCTGAAACTTGAGTTCGTATTTCACAATCTTCATTTTACGTACTAATTTTTTTAACTGAAATAATATGTTGAATCCCAACAGATGGGGCCCAAAATATTTTTTAGCCCTGGCCCCCATCAAAACTCCCTACTGGCCCTGTTTGCTGATTGTCAAAATCTCCCATTGGGTAGTTTGGCTTATGTCTACTATATATAAAATGCAAAGCCTCCTATTGTCAGTTATTTTTGAAACCATATTTTCTTTCAATGTTATCCTTACAGTTATTCTTTAAAAATGATTTAAATTTTATAATTATGCACAAATGTGCATTCTATAACTAGTTTTATTTAATCAGTTATAGGAAGTGTCAAGTTTTATCACACCAAATCGATCATATTTACCCAGCGACAGATATGTAGGGGGTCAGGCAGGGTCCATTGAACCTGCCAAATTTTGAATATTAATTAGTTTTGTACGCATACATTCAACGAGTCTTATAGCTCCGCGGTTGATTCCAACGTTCGGGAACCGCATGGGGATGGTTTGATTCCCTCTTCTGTTAGTTTTTGTACATAATATTCGACTTTTTATGAAAAATTTAACAGTATTTTTGGCTTTATTATAGATATTACATATAGCTAAATTTTAATTTTTAAATACTTTAACCATAATTTAGAGAGTAGTTTTTTATTAAACTAAGTTTATATGTTTCTGATGTAAGATTAAAGTTTGCAGCGGAAAATCCTAAGACTTTAAACCTAGAACAGATCCAAAAGCCATATAATAACAAAATGGTAAACAAGTATACCTGAATCCATATTAGCACTTGTATTTCTTTCTCAGTGTAGGTTGGTCTTCCAATCTATCCGTACGATCCTTGCCAAATACTTTTGAGAGAGTGAGTATTATAGATTCGATACGTTAGAATGGGGACCTCACCCATATTTATACACAAAAAATTGTGTGTGAAAAGCCATGTCCCCTTCTCTCAAGGGGTACATGCTTATTCAAAGGTATCTACACCTAATATGTCTCATTCCCATGATTCATATATTTATACCCTAAGTCCATTAAACGTATTTACTGATCACATAATTTTGGACTTTATTCTAATGATAGCTTATACACACTAATTCATTTACTATGTGACCCTAATGTTAGAATATTTTTCTAACAATCTCCCACTGGGTCACATACGTAAATCAAAAGAATGTGTATAACCAAATGAGCGCTCAAAATTGCTACCATATACATAGGGTAATCCTTAATCAATCTTAATCATTTGCTCTATTAACATAGGATCAAGGCAATTTTCGTAACATTAATCGTTACTAAACCAACAATGGTCACATATGATAACAAAACAAACAATAAGATCATCATGGGCGTGTAGCATGGAAATTACATGAAATTGTGATCAAAACATGCCAATTTCCAACAGGTCCACCTCAATATTGGAGATCCATAATTTATAACAGAGTGCATTACATATAATTTAACAAACTTAAGTGTGCACCAATACAAAATAAAAGAGCAATATATGTCTTTAATACAAACTCCCACTAAATAAGAATATCCTCAAATAAGACTACACCCATATTAGCAGTATGCTCATGAAAGACCTTGGGTGGTAATCCTTTTGTAAGCGGATCCGCTATCATGGAATTTGTCCCAATGTGCTCTACCGATATCTGTCCACTCTGTATCTTTTCTTTAACAACTAAGAACTTAATGTCAATATGTTTTGACTTTGTACAGCTCTTGTTGTTGTTGGAATACAGTACAGCCGATTTATTGTCACAATATATCTTAAGTGGTCTTTCAACTCCCTCAATAATTCGCAGTCCCGTGACAAAGTTTCGCAACCATACTCCGTGATTGGATGCCTCAAAACAAGCTACAAATTCTGCTGCCATAGTAGATGATGCAACGAGAGACTGTTTAGCAGATCTCCATGAAATAGCACCACCAGCCATTAAATAAATGTAGCCCGAAGTGGATCGTCTACTATCTTGACATCCCGCAAAATCTGCATCAGTATACCCAATGATCTCCAACCGATCTGATCTTCTGTAAGTGAGCATATAATCTTTTGTTTTCTTCAAATATCTCAATACTCGCTTGACTGCAACCCAATGATCCACTCCTGGATTGCTTACATATCTACCAAGCATGCCAACGATAAATGCAATATCGGGCCTTGTACAAACCTGAGCATACATAAGACTTCCTATTGCCGATGCATAAGGAATCTTTTCCATTTCTTGAATTTCCAGATTAGTTTTAGGGCACTGACTTAAACTAAATTTATCTCCTTTAGCGACAGGGGTGTCACCTAATTTACAATTTTGCATACCATATCTTTGGAGTATATTCTCGATATACGACTTTTGTGACAATCCTAATATACCCCTTAAACGATCTCGGTGTATTTGGATTCCTAATACAAAAGATGCATCACCAAGATCTTTCATATCAAAATGTTTTGATAGAAATTTCTTAGTGTCACGCAATATCTCCAAATTATTGGCAGCAAGTAATATGTCATCGACATATAACACTAAAAAAATGAACTTACTCCCACTAAATTTGTGATACACACATTCATCCATCATATTAGCCTCGAAACCATATGAGGTAATGACTTGATGAAATTTGAAGTACCACTGACGAGAAGCCTGCTTGAGTCCATAAATGGATTTTCTTAATTTACAAAACATATTTTTTGAATCACCATATTCAAAATTTTGTGGCTGTACCATATAAATTGTTTCGTCAATGTCACCATTGAGAAACGCAGTTTTAACATCCATTTGGTGTAACTCAAGGTCAAAATGTGCCGTTAAAGCCATTATTATTCGGAAGGAATCTTTTGTAGAAACTGGAGAAAAAGTTTCATTAAAATCAATTCCCTCCTTTTGAGTAAATCCTTTGGCCACAAGACGTGCCTTATATCGTTCCACATTACCATTTGAATCCCTTTTGGTTTTAAATATCCATTTACGACCAATGGGTTTCACACCTTCAGGCAATGGAACAATTTCCCAAACTTTATTGTCTTGCATGGATTTAAACTCATCATTCATGGCTTCGATCCATTTTTGAGAGTTAGAACTTTTAATGGCTTGTTGAAAGCTGATAGGATCACTTTCTAGAAAACCATTCTCATGTTCTTGGAGATATACAACATAATCATCTGAAATTGCATTTCTCCGCTCTCTAACAGATCTCCTCAGTGACATATTTTCTTGAAGTGGCTGAGTTTGTTCTTCAGATACAATATTATCATTCTGTACTTGGGGAACATTATTAATAGGACGAGGATCATAATTTGTTTCTTGATCAATAATAGGTATATGAACCTCTATTGTATCAAAAACAGAATTAGATCCCTCTTCCTCTTCAAAGAGAATATTTCTTACTTTATCTCTCCCCCCAAACTCAGCATCCTCAAAAAATACGGCAGTTCCCGTCTCAAAAATTGACTTAGTAGTGGGATCGTAAAATTTAAAACCCCTTGATCGTTCTGAGTAACCAATAAAGTAGCTGCTAACAGTTTTGGAGTCCAGTTTCTTTTCATGAGGCTTATAAGGTTTTGCCTCAGCCGGACATCCCCAAACATGTAAGTGTTTCAAACTGGGCTTTCGACCAGTCCAAAGTTCAAAAGGTGTTTTGGCAGCCGCTTTAGTTGGCACCCTATTCAGAATATAAGCTGCTGTCTTTAGTGCTTCACCCCAGAGTCTTTCTGGTAAAGACGAATGACTAATCATACTTCTTACCATATCTTTAAGTGTTCGGTTTCGTCGTTCAGCTACACCATTCATGCTAGGCGATCCTGGCATAGTGTACTGTGGGACAATACCACACTCCTCTAGGAATTTAGCAAATGGTCCTTGACGTTGTTCACCAGAACCGTCATATCTACCGTAGTATTCACCACCACGATCTGATCTGACAGCCTTAATTTTTCGATTGAGTTGTAACTCAACCTCAGTTTTAAAAGATTTGAACATGTCAAGAGACTGTGATTTTTCATGAATTAAATATAGGTAGCCATATCTAGAATAATCGTCAATGAATGTGATAAAATATTGCTGACCATTCCACGATGGTGTTGGAAATGGTCCACAAATATCTGTATGAATCAATTCCAAGACGTCTGTAGTTCTTATGGCACCTAATTTCTTTACTTTAGTCTGTTTGCCTTTAATGCACTCAACACAGACATCATAATCTGAAAAATCAAGTGACTCCAAAATTCCATCAGACACTAGTCGCTCAATTCTTGACTTAGAAATATGACCGAGTCGTTTGTGCCATAATGAAGATGAATTATCTGTATTTAATTTACGCTTAGTACCTCGTGATTCTACATGCAGGGATTCATAATATGATGGAACAGTTTCCAACATATATAAATTATCATAAATATTAAGCAAACCGGTTCCCAATATTTGAATTTATAGATAAAGTAAATTTCTGATTCCCAAATGAACAAGAGTACCGGATTTGTCCAATACAGAAATAGAAATTAAATTTCGCCTAAAAGACGGTACAACAAAAGTATCCAATAAATCCAAAAATTCACCAGTTGTTAATAATAATCTAAAATTCCCTATTGCCTCTACTTCAACCGCTTGACCATCACCAACATAGATGTATCTTTCAGCATCATTTGGTCTTCGGTAACTCAGGCAACCCTGCATAGAAACACAAATGTGAGTAGTAGCACCGGAGTCTATCCACCATGTGTTTCTAGGTACTGAAGCTAAATTAATTTCAGAACAGACCAAAGCATGGAACGTACCCTTCTTAACCCGCCATGCGGCATACTTGGTACAATCCTTCTTCACATGTCCAGGTTTGTCACAGAAGTAGCAGTTTTCTTTCTTCTGCTTCTTTTGTTCTGGACCCTCAGATGTAGCAGCTTTATCATCCTGAATCTCTTTTGCCCTTTTTCTTAGAGGTGCGAGCCAAATGAGCACTTTCTGTTCTTCTTGCTTCAACCTCTCCTCTTCTTGCACACAAAATGAAATGAGCTCATTAAGAGTCCATTTCTCCCTCTGACAGTTGTAACTGATTTTAAACTGACTAAATTGTGCAGGAAGGGAGATCAAAATTAAATGCACGAGTAAATCATCTGATAACTCGAGACCTAAAGTCTTAAGCTTTGAAGCAATATTGGAAACCTCCATAATGTACTCCCGAATATTACCCTTACCGTGATATTTCTTTGAGATCAAGTTTGCTAAAAGCGTACTTGTCTCAGCCTTATCATTTTTCACAAAACGCTTTTGTATCTCAGTAAAATCTCAGTAAGGGTTAATTTTTATCCTCATCTGATAACGCACCCCTGAAAATTTCTGGAATGCCACGCTTTATAATCATCATACTTAGTCTATTAGAACGCTCCCACTTATCCCAATAAATCAAATCCTCATGGGAACTATCCCCTGTAAGATCATCAGGTTTGGGCATTCTAAGAGCCAAGTCCAAATCTGCGCACCCCAAAATAATCATAATATTTTCTTTCCATTCCTTAAAGTTTGTCCCGTTCAACATCGGAACATTGCTCAAATTTGTTGCAACCGAAGTAGCAGTAGACATGAAAGCTGAAGAAAATAAATTTAATCAGTAACATGCTCACATAATATATGCAAATACTATGCATATTAAAATTTAAATGCAATTATGACATATCAAGATACCTAGCACAATCATAATAACAAGTCTTTGGACAAAATTATTACTTGTAAGTGGTACTGTTGGTGACTGGGTTCCCATGGGTTTTGATGGGAACAAACACTCAGCTGACTTCTGTTTTAAGTGTGCAGAAAAACAGGTGGAAGGAACTGCGGGGGAAGGCTCCCTGAGCAACGCAGTGCTGACGTCAGCATGACATGGCACAGATAACAGATTTCCTTATTAATGAATATCTGCAGTTTCCTAATATTTAGGAATAAGATAATCATTAATAAGAAATCAAATATATCTGCACAAAGATAAGATATTAAAAGATATTATTGTTTAGATTTATTGAATATTTAGTAATATCTTTTATATATTTAAATCTTTGTTATTATCTGAATTTTTCAGATAAGGAAACTTTGCCTAACTTTTAGCACAAGTTTTGGCAGGTTTTCCAGCAGGTATAAATAGACGTGCAAGAGCTCAAATATGAACTGTGGTCGTTCAAAGAGAGTATTTTACAGCAGGATTCAGTGCTATATCTGAACGTTTACACCGTTGCAAGTTTCGTGTGTCGGAGCTTGTTGAAGGCGAGTCATCGGGTGTGTTCCGTGTGTCGGAAGGGCATTGGTGCATAGGGATTGTTCGTGTGACGAAGATCCTGCCTTACGGTCGAGCTGCGTGGAGTCTATCAGTCCGAGAGGTGTCGCGCAGGCTTCGTGGTCGAAGCTGCGGAAGAACGGAGCCGTTCCTGTGTGGTCTAGGTGTCCGGCCTGCAAACTGTTAGGTGAAGAGTAGTTACGTGCCGGGAACCCTGCTTTGAGAAGTGAGAGTGTTTTGTTGATTAACGTTGTGTACGGACAAACATTCAATAAAATATCAGCAGGTTCCAAAAATCCTTCTAGAGGTGCTAGAAGGTAGTGGTTTACTCTGAGTACTTGTTTGGTGCTTAGAGGTTCCACTATAAATCTCTGCGTACGTTGTTCCTATTTACTTTACAATTGTCAATTACATATATTCCGCTGTGCAACTGATCCAGGGAACTCACTATAGTTCCCCTGGTAACTTAAGCTAACTTAACCTCGATCCAACAATTGGTATCAGAGCCACGTGCTCTAGATTTGTGTTAGCTTGCAGGAACAAATGGCAGGTAATGGAGATTCTTTCTGGAAACCACCGATTCTCAAAGCTGGTGAATATGACTGGTGGGCGGAGGAGATGGAAGCTCACATATGTTCCCTGGATGGACAGCTCTGGCGTGTCATCGAACAGGGACCTCTCCCCATTAAGGATAAAACTGATCCCACTAAGGAAAAGAGACGTGAGGATTATGGAGATGCAGACTACAAGGCACTTGAAAAGAATAATCGAGCTAAGAAGGTCCTGCATCATGCTTTTAACTGAAGGAGATCGGAAAAAGGTTATGAGGTATAAAACTGCAAAGGACATGTGGGACGCCCTGAAAAGACTCTATGGAGGAAACGAGGATATCAAGAGGAACAGAATCCTAGCCGCAGCTAAGGACTATGAGTCTGTCCTACAAGGGAAGAATGATCCCTCGAAGAGTTCCACTCAAGGTTCCAAGGGTATGTTGGACAGATGCAATTCCTAGGAGAGGAAATCCCAGACTGGAAGGTTACCCATCACTTTATGCAAGCACTGAACTCCAAGTGGGACGCTGTGACCACCGCTCTTCAAGCTCAAACTGACATTAAGAACATAACCTTGGAAGAACTGGTTGCACGTCTCCAAAGCAATGCTGGTGTGATTCAACGCAAAGTAGCTAGAAGGGAACCTGACAAAGAAAGGTCCATAGCCCTGAAAATTGAGAAGGCATTCGACTTGATGCAGATGGATGATCCAAGTGATGAAGAGGTGGACGTCTCTCTACTGCCCTCTTGACCAAAGCACTAAGTTTGCTGCCAAAGGAAATTTCAACAAGAATAGAAGAACTGACTATCAGAAGCAGGAAACTGATGAACCTAATGAGATCCTGTGCTATCGCTGCAAGGAAGGGACACAGAGCAAAGGAATGCAAAGTCAGACTTCCTGACAGTCAGCAGTACAGAACAAAGAAAGCCATGGTAGCAGCCTGGGGATCTGATGAGGAAACTGAAGAAGATGAGACGTGCTTGATGACGCTTAAAGGAAACTCCTCCCAAAGGTAAAATCTAAAGATATATGTCCTGAAACATATGTAAAATGATTTTTGCTTTAAAAGAATTAACCCGTGCACATGAGAATGTGCTTGCCCGAAATGAGGAACTTGAGGAAGAAAGGGAAAGCATGATAGACAATAACAAGTTGTGGGCAAATGAAGCTATCAGATTAGAGAAGGAGCTGGCTGAACTAAAGTGTGAAACCTGTGACAAAGTTGCCTCAGATATGGATGCCCTGAAGAAAAAGGTCGAAACCGTGAGGCAGAACTAGAAAGACACTTGCTGAGAACAGGTCCCTAAAGGAAAGGGTCACTGTTGTGGAGGAAGAAAAGATGCAACTATCTAAGGTGCTCGAGGAACTCAAGGCTGATGAAGAAGTCAAAAAGCAAGCATGGATAAAAGAACAGCAAGCAGCCAAGGTTGAAGAAACCAAGCAAGGATTCAAAGAACGATTTCGCCCTGGCTTAGGACTTGGTTCAGAATTAGTAACTCAGCAAAATCCAGTAAAAGTACCAGCAAAGGAAACCTGTGACGGAACTTGCCAGAACAGAAAGGATAAGAAGGGACAGAGGAAAGTTCCCGCTCATTCACACCCTTTAACAGTGATAAGGAGAAAGCATACCAGATCTGGCTGAAGCAAGCCAGGAATCAGGAAAGGAAAGATATAGACCTCACACGCACAAAGCAGAATAAGTCTATCCCGGCAGGTCTAAATAAGTATGCCTATCTAAAGGAACACATGGTTTGCTGGTATTGTGGAAAGTCAGGACATCTCATAAGGAACTGTACTCTCAAGACCAGAATAGTTCAGAAAGTAGAAACTCAACCTGAGAGATCTTTTTGAGGGTAAACATCAGTCCAGCGGAAGTAAGATTCAGAGAGCTTTCCCAAGTCAGCGAATGTCCAGAATGAATGCTCCTCAGAACCCTCTAGGAAGGACCTGCTGCTGTATCTACTATTACTAAACCCAGTAAGCCCAAGCTTGTCTGGGTTCGTAAAAACTAATCTTTGCATTACAGGTTGAAGTGAGGGACAGCTCCTGGTATATCGATAGCGCATGCTCTGCACATATGACAGGAAACTTAAGATGGTTCGCCTCAGTTCAAGATCACGCTGGAGGACAGATATCCTTCGGAAATAAGACAACTGGTGAGATTTTTGCTCTAGGGAAGGTACGTATTTCAGATAAACTACAAGTTGATAATGTTAATTTAGTTGATAGTCTGAGATACGATTTGCTAAGTGTAGCACAATTATGTCAGAAAGGTAAGAATAAGGTTACATTTACTTCTGACGGCTGTGAAGTTGAGTGCATAAGTACAGGTAAGGTGATACTTAGAGGGATATGCACGAACAGAGTTTACAAGGTGGATCCCTCATTCATTCCTGAGGAGGAGACTTGCCTATCCACCATTGCTGATGATACGACTCTGTGGCACAAGAGGTTTGGGCATGCAAACCTTAGACTCCTATCCAAGCTTCATAAGAAAAATCTCGTGGTAGGGTTACCCAAGGTAAACGAAGACATCAACAGTGTTTGTAGTGCGTGTGCACAAGGGAAGCAGGTGCGATCCTCATTCAAACCGAAGGGAACGGTAAGTACTACAAAGCCACTGGAATTGATCCACATGGACATATGTGGACCAATGAGAACAAGAAGTAGAGCTGGTAATCGTTACATTCTTGTTATTGTTGATGATTTTTCACGCTATACCTGGGTTTTCTTTCTAAAATCCAAAGATGAGGTATTTGATGAATTTTCTGCTTGGGTAACTGTCATTGAAAACCAACTTAAGCAAAGGCTTGTGACTATTCGTACTGACCATGGAACTGAGTTTGAGAACTCTCAGTTCCTATTGTTTTGCAGAGACAAAGGGATAAGTCACAACTTCTCAGCATCCCGTACTCCACAACAAAATGGAGTCGTAGAACGGAAGAATAGAACACTAGAAGAAATGACCAGAACCCTCCTGATCGCTAGTGGTCTCCCCAAATCCTTTTGGGCAGAAGCATTAAACTCTGCTTGCTATATCCTTAATCGTGTCTCTGTTAGAGATGTTTTGGAGAAAACTCCCTATGAATTGCTGAGAGGTAGAAAGCCTAATATTTCCCATCTGAGAATTTTTGAATGCAGGTGCTATGTACACAACAACGGAAAGGACAACTTGGGCAAGTTTGATCCTAGGAGCGACGAAGGAACCTTCGTAGGTTACTCCGCCCAGAGCAAAGCCTACAAAGTGTACAACCGCCGCCTCAAAAAGATAGAGGAAAGCATCCATGTCGTATTTGATGAGGAAATTATGGGAGGAAACCTGGTTGAGGATGCACACTCATCTCCCCTTGAGTATGAAGAAGATTTTTCCATGACTGATGACACCAGCTGGGTCGATGTCCTTGAGGTTTCTGAGTTTCCCATTAATCCCCCACCTACAGATCAAGTCACAGGACCAGAAGAAACTCAAGTGGAAACCCATGATATTGACTTACCAAGCACTGACTCAGGGGGAACACAAGAGATGGAAGAAAGAGGAGAAGAACTTCCAGAAGAAGAGGACTCCCCCAGAAGTGAGGAAAACCATCTGATCGTGGTTCCTCGTAGAAGTAGTCGTGCATCAAACCCCCCTCAACGCTTGAACGACTACGTGTGGGACAAGAATCCATCTCACGCTGCATCGGCAATCTCAGAGACAGGAGAAACTGAATTTCATTCTCTTATTTGCTTTGCCTCTGAATATTGTCCCCTAATTGCTTTTGTTTCTCTCTCAGAACCTAAAACTATTAAAGAAGCTCTCAAGGATCCTAACTGGGTAAATGCTATGCAGGAGGAGTTACATCAGTTTGAGAGAAACAAAGTCTGGCGCTTAGTTCCCCGTCCCGAAATCGTAAAATTATCAGAACCAAGTGGGTCTTTCGAAACAAGTTGGATGACCAAGGGAGAATCACGAGGAACAAAGCTCGACTCGTCGTCAAAGGTTATAATCAACAGGAAGGGATTGATTACGACGAGACATTCGCTCCCGTCGCCAGGTTAGAAGCCATTCGTTTATTAATTGCTTATGCATCTTACCATGGCTTCAAGTTGCAGCAAATGGATGTCAAGACGGCGTTCCTCAATGGAGTACTTAAGGAAGAGGTTTACGTGGGACAGACCCCTGGATTTGAGAACGCTGACCATCCAGATCATGTGTACATCCTAGACAAAGCCCTATACGGTCTGAAGCAGGCACCACGTGCCTGGTACGAAAGATTGTCAAAGTTTCTTATGGCACATGGATACGTTCGAGGAGTAGTGGACAAGACACTATTCCTACTCAGAGAAGGGAACCATACGTTGGTAGTCCAGGTATACATAGATGATATCATTTTTGGATCTACTAACCCAGCCCTTGTGAAACAATTTACAGATCTTATGGCAAGCGAATTCGAGATGAGCATGGTTGGCGAATTGAAGTTCTTCTAAGGACTTCAGGTCTCACAAGGTAATGATGGTACACGTATTCACCAACAAAAGTATCTGACGGAAATGTTGATCAAGTTCGGAATGGAAAATACCAAGCCCTTCGATACTCCATGCTCACCAAACGAGTCGTTGGGAAAGGACGAGAGTTCCCCTCCTGTTGATCAGACTCGATACAGGGGAATGATATGTTCCCTACTTTATCTTACTGCCAGTAGACCTGACATCATGTATAGTGTGTGTTTGTGTGCTCGTTTTCAGGCTGATCCAAGGGAAACACACCTAAAAGCAGTAAAGAGGATACTACGATACCTCAAGGGAACTGATAACATGTGCCTATGGTATCCCAAGGGAAGTGATTTCAGCTTAATAGGTTACACTGATGCTGACTTTGCAGGTAACAAGGTTGATAGGAAATCTACTTCGGGAATGGCTCAGTTCCTAGGCTCATGCCTCGTATCTTGGGGATCGAAAAAGCAGACGTCGGTCTCACTATCTACTGAGGAGGCGGAGTACATAGCAGCAGCAACCTGCTGCTCTCAGGTTCTATGGTTAAAATTGCAACTTACTGATTATGGTATACCTGTCTCTCAAATTCCAATAATGTGTGATAATACTAGCGCCATTAACATAGCAAAAAATCCGGTGCAACATTCACGTACTAAGCACATTGAAATTAAACATCACTTTTTGAGGGACTGTGTAGAAAAAGATTTAGTAACCATGAATTTTTGCAATACTGATGATCAAATTGCTGATATTTTCACTAAGGCACTGAACAGGGAACGCTTCGAGAAGCTACGGATGGAGCTGGGTATGGTTACCCTCGACTGACTTGTTGCTAATCCGTCATCAACCCTCAATGATTGGCTAGGAACTGAAGGTACCGAGTACTAGTCATGTATTCATATTATAGGTACGCTTAATTTCTCTGTTCATAATATGTGCTAAGCCCAATATCCGCATATGAAGGTCAGTAGAGAGTTTCCCATTTTAAACTGATATGTGTAGACAGTTAAGCTTGTTCTTTCAGCCCAAAGAACCCTTCCTGATGTTTTGCACCTACAATACAAGCCCAAATGATGGAAGGTGTTCCAGCCAACCCTAGCCTTCTCATAGTAAGTCTTGCTCCTATGAACCCATTGCATATACACACTGGAGCAATCGACTATGAGGTCACACTAATACGTATTGCATAATTATATGTTTCCTTGATTGTGTGATGCCGTTTTGTACCACTTGGGTAACTATCCGCATCACACTTTGTTCTACTGGACCATGGGAAAGGCTAAATATTCTGGTGGGGATACAGGCGGGAAACTCTGGACGGGATACCTGCCTAACGCGGTAATAAAGTGTGTAAGACTTAGTGGATTTGAAGGATTTTTTATGTAGAACAACTGTTGTTCATTGTGGAGGGAGAATTTACTTGGGCAAAAAAAAAAAACTTTGTAATCTCCCTCCCATCCAGAATCAGAAGAAGATATAGAAAGTTGCTGAGTACAAAAATACAGAAGGGTCACCACCTGAGGTTCCCGAAGAAAGTAAAGAAGATTATGTCAATCCACGGAACCCACGGACCCATCAAGAGGGAGTTTATTCTCTCCAGGCAATTGAGCATTACTATTATTCACAAAAAGAGGTTTAGCATGGAGAGTGGTCGCGGTTGGATACGAGATCGATCAGGACAGAATAGTAGGCATCCCTCTTAGAAGGAAGAGGTCCCATAGATGCCTCAGAGCCAAAGCTGACAAGGTCCTACGACACCTCGACACGGCTAAGGACACCGTCACGAGTTGCTAAAAGAAATATTCCGCCGACATGGGCAGATCATCAACCGTTCAGATCCCTCTGGCTCTCCCTCAGATGTTTAGGTGACTCTCATGGTTCTCTATCCCTGTCATTCAACCCCCAGCACATTATCCCTTATCCTTTATTGGCTTATTTCTTGTGTGCTTATCGTGTTTACCATATTAGTTCCCTCTAATCTGGTGAACTCTCTTGCTGTGTTTCTGATGAGTGTTAGAAATGTCTATTTTAAGCCCCTACTTTCATGCTTATTTCATATGATTTGAATGTAAAATATATTACTTTTGATACTTTGATTGATGTTTCAGGTCAAAAGCACGGTTTACACTTTACGAAGGAGCATAAATGGAAATATGAGGAAAAGCACGTGAATTCGGCCTAAATCAGACAAAATTGAAGCATTTCTGCAATTCTTAGACCGAGTGCACTAAAGTACCTTACTCGAGCAAAAACAGCCGAAGACCAAGTTACTCGACCGAGTAAATCACTGCTCGAGCAAGTTGTCACGTGACCAAGACCCTTCGTATGGATTATCTACATTAACTCGAGTGATTTAATACAAGAAGATAAGGAAGACCTTTCATTCCACTCGAGGATTTAATGCAAGAAGATAAGCTTAACTCTACATTTACTCGGCCATTTATGAAGGGAGTTAAAGCAAGACCTTTCAAGTCACTCGAGCCCTATGAACTACACTATATAAGCATCACAAGACTTCAAAGAAAGTTGGCTGCTGCTGCCCGAGCTACCTACGGGGGCTGAAATAATAAAGTGATTGATCATAGTCGAGTAAACCAAGTGAAGAAGAAGAGCCGAGAGAGCTCAAGATACCGATTGAATTATTGAAGTTATACAACCAGATTTTGTACTCGAGATACGAGGAGAATAGCAGCAGCTTTGGAGCTCGACCGTGGATCATCAATCACTGAGAATTTCTAAACTTTACTCTTGTTTTATTTACAATCGTTTTACTTACAATCGTTTGAATATGTTTGCATTATCACTCGAGATGAGTGAGTAGTTTCTCTTATGATGAGGATTTGATGAATCTCTAATGCTTATGAATAACTAGAACATGATTATTTAATTTATATGAATCAATTCTTGTATGATAATTGCGTGTGTTGAATCATACCCGAGCTTAATCTTCATAAATAGGTGTCCTGACAAAACATCTAGAAGTGTAGGTCGGAGTAGTATATCTAGGGAAGGACCGGAGGTGAACTTAGAATATTTTAGAATCAATACAACCATTAGATCGAGTATATTAGCAAAGCGGAGCAGCGAGTATATTTGGTGCATGAATGTATTAATAAGCGTATTTGACAGATAGTGAAAAACACGGGAGTGAGGAAACCTAGTTGAGTAGATGTTTACGTGTGAATCCAACATTCGGAGTGAGGATTCGTATGCTAATGCTACTCAGTCTAAATTCTATAATATAAATCCAACACGGAGTGAGGATTTATATTATCATATAACTATACGTTCTATATTAAATTGTCATCAGAAGGAAATTCATAACTATAATATAAATCTAACACGGAGTGAGGATTTATATATCTTGTTCGAGTGAAACATAAGTATTAGTGGAGGATTCTCATCCTTGTCATAGTTTTTAATATTTGATAACAAATCCTTTCATAGTTTGATAATTGATAACAAACCTTTTCTTGAAACATTGCCTTTTAATATTGCCTTTAATACTGCTTTTGAACATGCCTTCTGAATAAACAAGACGCTTAAGAACTAAATTAAAGCTAGTAATTGAAACTAAGAATTAAAAGCTAGTAATCGAGTTTGAAATATAACTTGATTCCACTGTTCCCTTGGGTTCGACACTAGGTCACCCCTAGTTCTATAAATTCTTTTGAGTTGCGTGTTTGGAATATCTATCATCTAAATTGCACACGTCAAAATGGCGCCGTTGCCGGGGAACGGTGTTTAGTTTTTAGTTTTTAAAATCTTTAACTAGTTTAATTTTTAGTTCTAGATTTCGAGTTACTCGAAATCGTAAATATAATAAATATAAAAATACAAAAAATAGTAGTAGTAATAATAAAAACTTTCATTTGCTTATTTTTCTAGCTATTACTAAAATTCATCTTTTTGTAGGTGAATGCAATCAAACTCTAAAGCGAAGAAAAAGGTGCAAGTGGACGTCACAAATTCAAGTTCTAGCTCTTCGAGATCTTCTAGACCTTTAACTTCAACTTCGTGGAATTTTCCTTTGACAATACCGAAGAAACCGAGATCAAAACAGCTTACTCGACCAGATATGGAAAATCTTACTCGACCGCAAGGAGCAGCTCGAGCAGGGGCAGAGGTCGAGCAACCAGCCGAGTATTACATAACTCCAACCATTGGAAGTTATGATTCTCCCATTCACATTCCAATGAAGAAGGATATGACTTTGAACTTCGAGGAGGACTCATCCAAATGATCAAGAGTGAATCATTCGACGGATACGGTAACCCTCACGTTCATCTTAATAATTTTACTGAATTATGCCGTACGTATAAATTTGCAGGAGTACCTAGAGAAATAGTTTACATGAAGCTATTTCCATTTTCTTTAACCGATGGAGCGAAAGATTGGCTTCAAGGACACGAGCCGAACACATTCAAGACATGGGACGCCTTAGCCCAAGCTTTCGTAAACCAATACTTTCCCCCTGCAAAGGTAAAACGTATTAGGGATAGAATTAACAAATTTGTGCAAGGCAATGAATCTTTTCACGAAGCGTACGAACGATTCAAAGGACTTCAACGCGAATGTCCTCATCATGGATATAACAAATGGGAATTGTTGTCGATGTTCTACGATGGAATGGACGAGAATAGCCGATTACGCATGGATCAAGGAAGCGGAGGAAGCATCATGGGACTACCCGCGAGCGAAGGATTCAAGGTTATAGAGAAACTCGCATGGAACAGCCACAATGGGGTGGAGATCGAAACCATCTAAAGAAGGAGGAACTTGAGCCGAGTACGAATTCAGTCACGAAAGCCGACTTTAATAACTTTCAAAAACCGTTAACTCTTTAGTGCAAACCCTTTCTAACCTTAACTTAGATAAGAAGAAAACACAATCAACGTTACGAGGTTAGCGAGCACACTGAAGAAGTTACGGACCTAAAGGAGGAGAAGACGTTAGCTACATAGCTCGAGGACAAGGATCCTACGTACCCCCTCAACAAAGGCAGACTAGATTCTACTCCGATTTGAAACCACCATACCCTACTCAAGGGTATAATAACCAAAACCCAGGTAAGTCTCAATACTACCCAAGAGACCAAACTAGAGGAGACTACCCGAGCAACCAAGCCTCGAGTCAGAACTATGGCCCGAGCACAAACAAATTTCAAGGAAGACAAGAAATCCGAGGAACCACCTTAGCGCAACTAATGACTCAGATGATAGCTACTCAAGCACAACAGAGCAAAGACATTCAGAATATTTCGAGGAACTCCGACAAGGAAAAGCCGAACAGAAGATGCTTGAGACACAATTTGCGCAACTCGCTTCAACGCATTCAAGGAATCCCGGAAAACTTCCTTCTCAACCCGAAATAAACTCAGCCGACTTAAGCGCTATCACTTTGAAGAGTGGTAAGGAGCTTGAAGGACCAAGACCAAAGAAAGCACAAACAAATTCAGCCGAGCAAGATGAACCGAGTAACACTCAGCAGCCCGAGCAGGAAGAGGAAGCCACGGACAAGGAAAGTGAGCCGCCTTACGTAGCACCACCACCTTACGTTCCACCACTTCCATTCCCAAACAGACAAAAGAAGGTAAAAGAAACAGCCGCATTCAAGAAGTTTGCTGAAATTCTCGGAAAGCTTAGCATCACTCTACCATTTTCAGAGGTAATTTCTCAAATGCCCACCTATGCTAAATTCTTAAAAGATATTATAACTCATCGTCGTGAATTATGTGATGTAGACCATATTGCCTTAGGACCTAATTCTAGTGCCGTAATACAACGTAAGATGCCTAAGAAACAAAAAGATTATGGTTCATTCACTATACCGATCGTCGTAGGAGATATAGATATTGATGATGCCTTATGTGATCTAGGAGCAGGAGTTTCCATAATGCCATTTATCTTATATGAAAAATTAGGAATAGGAGAACTTTCTAGCACCACTTTAATTCTTAGACTAGCTGATAGGTCTAAACGAGTACCAATTGGTGTGTTAGAAGATATGCCTGTTAAAATTGGAGAATTCTATGTTCCTGTGGATTTTTATGTGTTAGAAATGGATGATAACCCTTATGCCGAAATTCCTGTTATTATGGGAAGACCATTTTTAAACACAGTCAAGGCATTGATAAATTGTGGCGATGGTTCAATCGAGTTGGACCTAGGTGAGGACAAGGTAAAATTTTATCTTTCTAAAATGATGAAAGCACCTACTTGTTCTTTGGATTGTGATTTGTTTGATGCTAATATTTCAAATAGTGATATAGTTGATATTTCCGCGCTAACATTTTTGAAAGTGAAGGAAAGAAAGATGAAAATATGTCGAATCTCATGGATGAAACCGAGTACTCGACCGAGTCATTTTCGGTCGAGCAGAATTTGACGAGCAGAACTGACCGAGCAGGAACTTACAATCATAAGCAACTCGAGCAAAGGTAATGAATTTGGTCAGGAATTGAAACCTCTTCCACCAAATCTAAGGTACGAATTTTTAGTTTCAGAAAAATTTTCGCCAGTAATTATAAGTGCTTTGCTAAATCAAATGAAACTATGAAACTCATGCATGTTTTACGTACACATAAAGATGCTATAGGACACTCTATAGATGATTTAAAAGGAATTAGTCCCGACGTATGCATGCATAGGATTCGTTTATGCGATGACGCAAAACCATCTAGGGAGTTTCTTAGGAGACTAAATCCCAAATTAGGTGAAGTTGTTCTGAAAGAAATAACAAAACTTAGAGATGCAGGAATCATATACTCGATCCCCTTTCAGATTGGGTTAGCCCAATCCACGTCGTTCCAAAGAAAGGAGGATTAACCGTAGTTAAAAACGAAAATGATGAATTAATCCCCACTAGAACCGTAACCGGATATAGGATGTGTGTCGATTATAGAAAACTTAATAAAGCAACTAAAAAAGACCATTTCCCTATTCCATTCGTGGATCAAATGTTGGAGAGACTTTCCGGGCACGAGTACTTTTGTTTCCTCGACGGGTATAGTGGATTTTTCCAAATACCTATCCACCCCGAGGATCAAGAGAAGACCACGTTCACATGTCCATATGGAACGTTCGCGTATAGAAGAATGCCTTTCGGGTTATGCAACGCTCCGGGAACTTTTCAACGGTGTATGATGTCCATTTTCTCCGAGTACCTCGAGAAGACTATGGAAGTTTTTATGGATGATTTTTCAGTTTACGGGGACTCGTTTGACGATTGTTTATCGAATCTATCCAAAGTTCTAGCCCGATGCATTGAGATGGACCTAGTTCTAAACTGGGAGAAATGTCATTTTATGGTTCAAGAAGGAATAGTGCTCGGACACTTAGTTTCAAAACGAGGAATAGAAGTCGACAAAGCCAAGATCGAGGTGATCGAGAAGCTACCACCGCCTAAGGATGTACGAGGTATTAGAAGCTTTCTCGGACACGCCGGATTCTACAGAAGATTTATCAAAGACTTCTCGAAGATAGCAAAACCACTCACAAACCTTCTCGCTAACGATGTTAAGTTCGTGTTCGATGATAAATGTCATGAAGCGTTCGAGACGTTAAAGAAGTTACTCACAACCGCCCCGATCGTTCGAGCACCAAATTGGGATTTACCGTTCGAACTAATGTGCGATGCAAGCGACGGAGCGATTGGAGCATGCCTCGGACAGAGAGTTGATAAACGTCTTCATGTCATTCAATACACGAGCAAGGCACTCGATGCAACTCAAGAAAACTACACCACAACCGAGAAGGAGATGTTAGCGGTAGTTTACGCATTCGAAAAATTCAGACAATACCTCGTTGGATCAAAGACCATTGTTTACTCGGATCACGCAGCACTCAAATACTTGATGAACAAAAAGGACGCAAAACCAAGACTTATTAGATGGATCCTTTTATTGCAAGAGTTCGACATAGAGATCAGAGACAAGAAAGGAGTCGAGAACGTAGTAGCCGACCATTTATCTAGACTCGAGACTACCTTAGAGATAAAGGAAGTGGAGACCCTATCAAGGATTCATTCCTAGGAGAATACTTGTTATCCATAGACTCAGCTCAAACAAAGACCCTTGGTACGCAGATTTTGTGAATATCTTGTTTGTGGAACGCTACCACCAGAGATCACGTATGCACAAAAGAAGAAATTTCTCCGAGACGCTACTCGATACTATTGGGACGAACCTTATCTTTATAAGTTAGGAGTCGATGGCATATATCGTACGTGTGTAGCAGAAAAAGATCAACATAGAATCTTACGCGAATGTCATTCTTCATTCTCGGGAGGACACGGATCCACATCCAAAACAGCCGCTCGAGTATTGCAGTCGGGATTCTATTGGCCAACTATTTTTCAAGATGCTCATAAGTATGTTCAATCGTGCGACGCTTGCCAAAGATCGGGAAACATCTCGAGGAGAGATCAGATGCCTCAGAAGGGTATACTCGAAGTAGAAATTTTTGATGTATGGGGAATTGATTTCATGGGACCTTTTCCTTCATCTTACGGAAACAAGTATATAACTAGTAGCGGTTGACTATGTGTCTAAGTGGATAGAAGCCATAGCCACACCACATGCGATGCCAAGTCCGTAAGAAAGTTATTTAAGAAGATCATTTTTCCTAGATATGGTGTACCTCGAACTATCATTAGTGACAATGGAACGCACTTTAAGGAGAAACAACTCGAGAAGATGCTTCGAAAACATGGAGTATATCACAAGATTTCGACACCTTACCATCCCCAAACCAGTGGTCAAGTAGAAGTTTCAAATAGAGAGATCAAAGCTATTTTAGAAAAGACCATTTCAGGAGCAAGGAAGGAATGGGCGTCGAAGCTAGATGACGCACTATGGGCTTATAGGACAGCCTACAAGACCCCTATTGGTATGTCTCCATACAAACTTATTTGGAAAAGCTTGTCACTTGCCGGTAGAGATCGAGTACAAAGCCATGTGGGCTATCAAGAAGATGAATTTCGATCTAGAGCTGCAGGGAGAACACCGTATTCTTCAATTACATGAACTCGAGGAGATACGCCTAAACGCCTATGAAAGCGCGAGAGTCTACAAAGAGAAAACAAAAAAGTGGCACGATAAGAAAATCATTGAGAAGAGATTCACAGTAGGAGACGAAGTGCTACTCTACAACACTAGGTTGAGATTATTTCCGGGAAAATTACGTTCCAAGTGGTCCGGACCATTCAAGATATCTAAAGTTTTTGACGACGGACACGTGGAATTATTAACAAGGAAGGAAACACATTTAAGGTCAACGGACATAGACTGAAGATTTATCATGCTGGAGACCAATGCTATCTAGTAGAGCAACTCGATCTCTATGAGGTCGGGTAACTAAGAAGTGGAGCATATCCTCTCGAGAAGGGATCCTAGCAAAGGACTTCTCGAGTGTGTTTCTTTATATGAAGACACGGCTACGTCCTTGCCAGGACGTTAATCTAGGCCAGTAAGTATTTATTTTTCCGCACTTTATTGCTTTCTAGATTAGGAAAAATGCAAGTGTGGGGTAGAATATTATTTGGGAAAATTCCGGGGATAAATTCTTTCACTCGATCGAGTAAACCACCAACTCGACCGAGTCACGTGACCCAAATTAATATAGATTAAACAATTTAAATGAATTCTATTTCATTCGATCGAGTAAGATTCTTACTCGACCGAATTGAACCGACCATAAAAACTTAAATAAATTCGTTTAAATAATTTAATCCCCCCCATTCGATCGAGTAAAAATTTACTCGACCGAATCACACCACCCAAAAACAAAATAAAAAATTTACAAAATGCATAAATTAGATAAATTAGAATTTAAATATCATTGGACCAACTTGACCAATTAAATTTGGTCATATAGGAAATTGATCTAATTTAATTAGACCAATTTAATTGGACCCATTGGAAATTGGTCCAATTTAGAAAACCCTTAAACATCACTCTCAAATCCAAAATCCCTAAGCCACCGATTCACTCGACCAAACCCTCAAACCTAAATTTCTCAACAATGTCGAGCGGACAAGGATCGAGCATGGGAAGAACAAAGACCCTAGCAAGGAGATACGGTTTTCAACCCGTGGGGAACTTAGCTTTAGGAAACCATTTCAAGAGCAGATTACTCAGACTTTTGTGGCTCGAGCAAGAAGGAAGTGGTAAGCTCGGTTGCACCTCACAAACCTACTATGATTGAGCTTGGTATTTATGAGATTGTTGACAATATATTTATCAATGCCGGCTTGATCGAGTGGGAGTATTTGATGGGACAACCGACACATCACAACCTTGTGGTCGAGTTCTTCTCAAGTTTTGAACCGTTTATAATGAGAATGAATGTGTGTCGTGGGAGTTTGAGATTAATACACAAGTTTTCAAGGAGGAGAAGGAGTATATGGATGGAGAATGGTTCTCTCCCGGAGGTGTTATTCCATTTTGTACGGATGAGATGAGATTGGAAGTATGGAGGAAGCTAACCGGTATGCGCGAATATGACCCTAATTGCTCACCCAAGTGCCTAACGGATGGAGTATGGAAATACATCCATCGTATTATTTCTACAAACATCAACACTCGTGTTGACCAAGGTGCTCGAGTATCTCGGGAAGACTTGGATTTAATGTACTTCATGGAGCGAGGAGACTCCATTGATTGGTTTTATGTCTTCACCGAGCGCTTCAAGAAGATGATCAACCCAAGGAAAAAGAAAGCACTCGGCTGCTCATCTTTATCACTTGCCTCGCGGAACGCTCATTTTTTGTTTAAAAAAGGAGATTTTAGACCGCTCGATACGCCCGTTTGGTCACTATGACGTTGATGGATAGGAGGAGCAAGGATGGGTATGTACAAAGGAAATGCCAAGCGCGCTGACCGGAAAGGAAAGAAGAAGATGAACGAAGGACGAGCTTCGAGTGGGAAGAGTGCTAGGAAAGCCTCTTTTAGTTGTTTATTTGTGTTTGTTGTTGAACTTTTGGACGTACCGTTTGCGGTACTTGTTGTTGTAACTTGAACTTGCGCGTACTGTTTCTAATTGCTATTTACCCTTAGAATCGCCAAGTTTTACGAGCGCAAAGTGAAGCAAAAAGGACATTGCTTCACTCGACCGAATCTATGGATCATTCGGTCGAGTAACACCCAACACTTAAACAACTCGACCCAAATTAGAAAAATCAGATTTTTAACCAAAGCCCACTCGAGCACTAGCCCAATTCTTTCCTAAACAAAATATCTCGAGTAACCCTAATAAATATTCTAACTTCCATATATTAAATCCTTGATTAAATCTTTGATTTAATATTCCATTATTAGAAACCTTTGATATACAAATATTTATCACACTTTATTAGGTAAGTATACTCGAGTAACCTAGAGCTTCCAATTATATTAATATAAAACCGATCGAGTAGCATGGCATAATCACCATACTCGACCAATCACCATACTCGACGATACATCGAGCAACATGTCTCAATCCAACCTACTATCCAAAAACACCAATGCACCTCCCAAAGAAGAACTCAAGTTGAGTTTGTTCACACCTATGACCCATCCTACCCACCAAATTTTGACAACATAGACCATGCACGAACCTATGAAAGATTAGCTGAAGATGCAAACCGACTCAAGCCTTTGGTGAGCTCGATAGCCCTTCATGACAAGACAATGCAAAGCCTTGGCATTAGTGCCAAAGTTTATGACATGTTTAACCGAGCTTCACTCGATGTGGATGTTGTTTTCAACAAGCAATGCTATAAGGAACTTGTCTATGAGTTCATTGCTTCGTTTGAACCTGTGAAGGAGAAGGTTTTGCATATGATTATGAAGGATGGAAATTCAGAATTCAAGATTTGGATTTTTATTGGACTCGACAAGAAGCATATAGACATCTTGGATTTCCTGAAGGAGGACTTTGTCACTTGGCTACGGAACAACAAAGAATTCAGATTTGGAAAGACATTAGCCGCCAAGACTTCATTGGAGACTACCCTTCACCATCTCTCTATTAAGAATCCCGTTTGGAAGTACGTGCATCGTCTGATTGCTACGAATATTAATTGCCAACCCGAAACTGTTGATGTAGTTACCCGAGAGGACTTGAACATTATGTGGGCACTCGACCAAGATGAACATATCAATTGGTTTGATGTGTTTACAACCATGTTCAAGGGTATGCAGCAGGCATACTACTCTTCACAGTACGTGGGTTGTACTTCATTGATCACTAGCATAGCCATCGGTTGCCAATTTTTCTACCCGAGAGATACACAGAATTTCGAATTGGACTTTAACTTGTTAAGGAAATTAGCATTCCTAGCCAAAAACCCGCAGTTGGAATTTGCCTATAAGGAAGTAACTGAGGAAGAAGACCCCTCCGAGAACGCGCGCTCGGTTGGGAACTTCAATGATACAAGCAAAGGAAAGGGTAAGGAAAAAGCTACCTCGAGCAAAAACGTCCAAGAAAGCCTAAGAAAAATAATTCGGGTATTGAGTGGTATGAGGTTCGTAGGGTGACTATCAAAGAATTTCGCAAGTAGAGGAGAACCAATAGAGATCGAGTCTGATGAGTGATTAAACCTTATTTCCTATTTCTTCTACAAATAATATGTCTTTGTTTGGAAAACAAAGTTATTCAATAAAGAAGAAATTTATCTCTTACCAAATTTTAGGGTTACTAAAAATAAAATTCAGAATTAAAACACCTTGAACAAAAAAATAAAACTCTTAAATTCTGAATTTTGGCGAGCCCACTCGACCAACTAAGAATGTCACTCGACCGAGTGAACCTGAACTTAAACCGAAATTAAACTCTTCCATCCGGTCGAGTCATCTGGTTCACTCGACCGAATCAAACTATTGGGCCATATCACCTTAAACATTAACACATAACCTAGCCCAACTACACAAATCAAAATACGAAGAAAAATGGAGAGTGGTCGAGTTAAAAAGCCACAAGTAGAAGTTGTGAAAGAATGGAAATTTCGTTTGGAAAAACAAGGACTTACCTGCCTATACCTTGATAGTAATAAGGGAAGATTCAAAAACAAACTTTCGCAACTAGACCACACATTGATCGAGTACTTGACATTTGCACTTGTTTGAACATTTTAAATTGATTATCTATCATATTTTTCTTTGTTATATAATGACAAATCTTTGTTAGCATTGCAAGAATGATAGATGTGCAGCGCATTGGAAAGTCAAGATACGAAGAAAAATGTCAGGAACGAAACACTCGACAACCAGCTAAGTATCTCTACACCTTAATCTTAATTTATTGCTTAGGGACTAAGCAAATTTTTTAAGTGTGGGGTGGGAGTAGTATGCATACAAATTTTCATGACATATACATTGCATACTTTTTTTTTAAAAAAAAATAAAAATAAAAATTTGCATACATCCTACTATTTAAATGAAAAACACGTTGAAAAATGTCAATTAAACATGCTAAACAAGATCGAACACTTAGATTAAAAATGTTTGCTGAGAAACTCATGAATTGAAATTTTTGAATTGAACGATTTTCATGATAGAAAATTTATTTCTTGTGACTTAACTTAAGAGCTTGCCTAGTTTGATTTTTCTTAGAAATTTTTGACATAACACCTTGAGAAAAGCAAAGTTTTATTCAATTTCATAGAGGAAATTTTTGAACGAAACATGGATAATATTTCATAAAGCTATTGTATTGCCTTTAGGTGACTTAAGCATATCTCGTAATATATGGTGCATTTGTTGTAACACTCGAGTTAATATTTTGGCATCTAGTCAAGTCTTAAGTGTGGGGTTATCCAATAAAGTCAAGCATTTGCCGAGGGTTAGGAAGGTAAGTTCCCCCTTGAAAGTATCTGCTTTGACAAAACAAGAAAACAATTGCCGAGGGTTAGGAAGTTAAGTTCCCCTTGAAAGTATTTGTTTTGCAAAAAAAATAAATATAGAAAAATAATATAAAAGAAAAAAAATTATTAATTAATTCGTTTCCCCACTTAAGTCCTTGCTTCTGCCTAAATAATTTTGCAACTCGAGTGAAGCTGTCGAATGATAACCATGGAGAATTGCTTAGGGACGATCCTTGTACTTATGTACGTAGGCATGACATGCTTTTGAGAAGAAAAAATTCATGAAATATGTGGTATATTATCCGGAATTCCTCTACTCTTATGAATTACGGCGTGTAGTCTAATTCTTGGCAAGAATTCTTGACCTTGACCTTATGGACTAGCCCTTGCTAGCATAGGAGATTGGTTCGGTGAAACCTCTTGAATATTGTGTTTACTTTGTGATTTTCGGTGTAAGTGGGAATGGAGAGAAAGGTCAAACCAAGGTTAGTTTCTTATTGCTCGAGTTACTTTGAAATTTTATGACTATCGTGATTTGAAGTGATTTTTCAATTATTTTTCATGCATGAATGATCAGCTATACTTTGAAGTGTTTATGATTAAAGAATATTGCAAAAGAATGTTTGTTAAATTGACTAGCTATGAAGATGAATACGATGAATGGATGTTGTGCAGGATTTGTGAGTATTCCGTTATCTGAAAACTCTCACGAGACTAAAACTCGTCCGCTAGGGCAGCCTAGAGGTTTAAAGGCTTAATGCATATGCTAAATGCATTCGTGATTTTCTACGACAGTGAACTAGGATTAGAAACTTAAGAAATCTCAGAAGTAAGAAATAAGCTTAATACTTGTTCGGACGAACAAGGATTAAGTGTGGGGTATTTTGATGAGTGTTAGAAATGTCTATTTTAAGCCCTACTTTTCATGCTTATTTCATAATGATTTGAATGTAAAATATATTACTTTTGATACTTTGATTGTGTTCAGGTCAAAAGCACGGTTTACACTTTACGAAGGAAGCATAAATGGAAATATGAGGAAAAGCACGTGAATTCGGCCTAAATCAGACATAATTTGAAGCATTTCTGCAATTCTTAGACCAGAGTGGCAACTTAAGAACCTTACTCGAGCAAAAACAGCCGAAGACCTAAGTTACTCGACCGAGTAAAATATACACTGCTCGAGCAAGTTGTCACGTGACAAGACCCTTCGTGTGGATTATCTACATTAACTCGAGTGATTTAATACAAGATTTATGACAAGAAGATAAGACAAACCTTTCACTCACTCGGGGTTAAATGCATGAAGATAAGGAAGAAACTCTAACATTTACTCGGCCATTTATGAAGGGAGTTAAAGCTAACTTCTCAAGTCACTCGAGCCCTTTGATTGATCACTATAATAAGCATCACAAGACATTTGAAGAAAGTTGGCTGCTGCTGCCCGAGCTACTACGGGGCTGAAATAATAAAGTGATTGATCATAGTCGAGTAAACCAAGTGAGAAAGAAGGAGCCGAGAGAACATCAAGATACCGATTGAAATTATTGAAGATTATACACCAGATTGTAACTCGAGATACCGAGGAGAATAGCAGGCAGACTTTGGAGGCTCGACCGTGGATCATCAATCACTGAGAATTTCTAAACTTTACTCTTGTTTTATTTACAATCGTTTTACTTTTAATTGTTTTGAATCATGTTTGCATTATCACTCGAGATGAGTGAGTGTTTCTCTTTATGATGAGGATTTGATGAATCTCTTTAGTGCTTATGAATAACTTGAACATAATTATTTAATTTATATGAATCAATTCTTGTAATGATAATTGCGTGTGTTGAATCATACCCGAGTTAATCTTCATCTGAAAATAGGTGTCCTGAACAAAACATCTAGAAGTGTAGGTCGAGGAGTAATATATCTAGGAAGGA